>QLPD01005567.1:0-29468 GCA_003314085.1 Hymenopellis raphanipes | reverse complement strand
CACAGAAGGCATGATAAACGAACCTAGTCCGCTGAGGACGGCGATAACGTCGTTGAGAATCCTTGATAATGGCTCGCAGCGTACACGTTCAAGGAATCTAAGACTTGTCCCGCTTGACGGATGAACAACTAATGACTAACAATCCAGGACTCGAAGCAGATACGAGTGGTTGCGCCGGGGCCAGCGTGAAACCGAAAGTAACATGCTAGAATGCACTTATGCGTTTGCTCAGTACGTGGTCAGGTTTCAGACGAGCAGGGCTTGTCTCTGACCGTTTCCAACATTTAAGTGCGTGATCAAAATAGGGAAATGTGGCGTGTAGATGCGTGAAAGCTCTTTGTATACAGTACATTCGTTTTGGCATTCAAATACACGTTTATTCCTATCCTACATCATTACCGGCTATTGTCACTTAGCTTGGACTACACATTAAGACTAGAACATGGAAGCAAGACCGAGCCTGTCACGGATCACTTTTGATGTGCGCCACAGATGCGTGAATGTGCAGTTGGATGTCGATGCTTGGGTAGTCAGTACCTGATAGATAGAAGGCGTACCATCATAATGGGGGACATAACGCGCTAGTATGGCGGGATGGCGGACCGATGGTGGTTCCGCCCATAACGGGCATGGTCCCTAATTAACGGCGGCCTTTCTCAGCTGACAGTCAGGCCGCCGAACAACCGGTTCAATGTATCTGTTGAACTGTGCGATACGCCACAGATACCGGAAGTTCCGACTGCGAATCTATGTTCATTCTCTGGCAGAGTAAGACATAGTCAATGTATGTTCGGGTCTCATTCGTCCGAAGTCAGCAGCTCAGCGCTTCAAGGATACTGCAGAATACAATAAGATATCGCGGAGTTCCTGATCTTGACTCCACCGCTGAAGACCATTTTTTTTAGCTGACTACCAAGATACAGCTAGTACTAGCCTTCCAGCAGTCTGGCGTCACTACTTTTTTTCGTGTCGACTAACCTTGGAAATACTCTTGTGATTCTTAGTGCGACAGCTGACACGGTTCTGGAGAACTCTGCACTGTCGAACAAGCTCAATTCTGAATGTCGCGGAGGAAGAGAGACAGGAACTAGGTTATAGCAAATTGCCAATTCAATGCCACCCTATTTGGCCAACTCAATCGCACGTGCATTGAATCTTGATTCGGATTCCATTCATCCACACAACAATCAAGCCTTGTCCTCATGAATGCCTGGGCCCATGACAAGACGAACCGCGAACCAGCTGCGAGCCAACGGAACCAAAGATCCCATGGCCTTCGTCCTTCTCTCCTGATCGCCGCGACTTCGTCCTGATCAGCTAAATACGGAAACACGACGACGAGGTTGGCGTCGCGCGCAGCGCACGGTGTAAGTTCGGACCGTGACAGTGCACCCGATCAGCTAGTATGAGGTGTCCGCATCGAGGTGGGCACGTCGGGCATCACTAGTAACGAACACGCAGGTAACACGGCTTCGGCCATGAGGCCTGACGTCGTCGAAATAACAGTGGACGCGCGAAGAAGTTTGGCCAGCACGGTAAGTCTGCTCGCCTAATCTTGAAATGATGTGCTGAACAGCCATCGAAGGAGAGAAGAGGCGGCGGCACTTACTACTTGGCATGGCTTCCTCCAAGGTCCTCGCGCCGCACTAGAGCCTTCACAGATAACTCAAGTTGTCCGTGTGTCCTGGAGGTCCGTGTGTTCTGGAAAGGCTTCTTGAACGCAGACTTCTTTTAGCCTTCTACGCTACACCTCACCTTAAGAAGATAGAATGCATCGGACGGACAGGGTACGAATTGCTGGCGAACGTGTTTTCGCGAGGTGCAACGCGTTTGGCATTCCCGCAAAGTAGATACGACGTACTCGGAGTGTCCCCGCCAAGTTTTGCTGAGGATCCGCGCTTCGCCGCCCGTGTCGGACGAACTCGAAACGGCTTCTCTCGAGGCGGCAATCCCTTTCCAGGGCAAGTCAATATCTTACCTTTGACTCGGACTCGACAGCTCTAAAATGAAAATAGTCTCGTCGTTCGATAAATATATGTATGGCGTGCTCGTACGAATCGCTAGAAGATACCGGGCGAACGCTCTGCGGTTTTGCCAGTGCCAATCCCTAAGCCGGAGCGTGTAGCGATGATTTCGATAACGAACGCGAAGGGCAAGTGTAGAAGGCAACAGTGAATAGCCTCTGACGGAGGGTGAGAGAGGGTGGGCCCATTTGTCTTCTTTTTCGGGCGCGTGTCGCATCGCTAGACAAGTCGTGACAGATTCCAACCGAAAATCCTTATAATTATCGTTCCATGGGCCCAGTCTCCAAGCAGATTCGTGTTCCCTCGACTCTATCATGGATTTGGACAGCTGTATATTCCAGCAGGGTCTGGACCGTCTTGTTGGCACCTTCCTCTATTCAAGCGCGCGTCGGCTTCATGCGACCGCTCGCCACCATTCGAGTCTGTCCTTGCCAGAATAGCATCTTCCTTTTCACAGAACTGAGAGCACATGTTCAAGAAAGGCAAATGTTTCCTGTCAACGTTCGTCCGAATCCGGCCGGTTGTCCCTGCTGGATCAGCTGAGCGCCTTTGGACCTCAACCGCGTCGCAGCTGATTGACTCTCCGTGGTCTCTGAGGACTCTGTATCCTCCGAACTGGCACCGACGACAATGATTCCCGCGGAACTGTATCGTCAATTCGGATGTTGTTTCCCCATTCCTTCCGGGTAGGGACCCCACACAAATGGACCGAAGGTATCCCTGTTCTATTCCAATTCTCCGGGACCCGTCACGATAGTAATTCTTCCCATCATTGAATTGAGGATGATTCAAGTGAGCCGTACTTTATGCTTCCCAAGCCCTCTTTTCTTTCCTTCGCCCTCTCGCTATGGTCAACGTGAGTTCGTACGCAGCGTGAGTTTCCGGCCGTTGTTTGTGGCGTTGAGATAATATTGACGTTTTTTTGTAACAGAGCACCCTTGCTGGGGTCTCATTTGAACGTTTTCCTTTACACAAGCGAACTTGCCATGACGTTTTGGTACATCAAGAACTTTAAGACTATACCGATGTACAAGTACGGCATCTACGCGTCCATCGTGACAGACGGATTGGCCACCTTCTTCGTGATCGCGAATGTATACCTGGTACGTGCTATTGCTATGCTCAATTGATGGATCTTGCTGATCCTCGTTGTAGTATTTAATAGCGATGAATGGTGCGTCTACGACTTGAACTTTCTTTGAAGTAGATCGTGAATCCGAAACTTCAGGCGAAATTATCACTCAACAAGGGTGGCCAACACCGGCGCTGATTGTTCTCAATTACGCGTCTGCAACAATAGAGCAATGCTTCTTCATGTACCGTTATTGGACAATGTGAGTTGTCAATATGAAGCTCTTTTATTTGTGCTGACCCATCCTACGCAGCTCGAGGGATAAGTACATGACCGCGTTCTTAACGTTCTTGATATTCGGTCATGTAGGTGTATTCTTCTAGTGCCATCCTTTCTCTCATTTCTCTTCACTAGATCATATGTTTCCTTGCAACGGCGATCTATATTTCTGTGAACACTTTCATCGGCGAGCCTGTAGGATTAGATCTTACCATGTACGCTCCCCACCTATCAAAACCTGGTCAACGACTAACGTTCTGAGAAGAGCAGCAGCCGCGACTTGTGCGGGAACAGATATCCTGATCGCTGCTTCGCTTGCTTGGGCATTAGGAAGCATTGACACCCATTACTCCTCGACCAAAATGTTTGTCTTCCTGCTTCCTTCCTTGTCGTACGCGTTAACGAGGCCTGCAGTCTTCTACGGCGTATCGCCGTTTATGCTGTCTCATGCGGGGTCACCACCGCACTATCCACAACGTTGACCGTCCTTCTTCTGTTCACAAACTTCAATGGTAAGATCCCCAAGGTCTTACTCGTTCACATCCATCGATATCGCTATTTCCAGGTTTCCAAGTCATGTTTGCGATTTTGGGACGCATCTATACCCTGACCATCCTGATCAACCTCATGCTGCTGAGAGCGAGCGCGCCCAGTGACGCTACCTTCTCGGTCACGCGAGGAGGAGATGTTAGTGACCCTGTCGTCCTCAGCCCCATTCGTACGTGAAAATCTCTTCCAATGGTTGACTGCATGTTAACTTGACCTGGAGACTTCAATAGGAACTTGACAATTGACCAATTCGCCCTTGGGGATCCGCACAGGAAGAGTGCTGCAGGTGGAAACTCGGTATATTTGGATTTCCGATCCTTCTGATTTGAGGATTGAAGCGTTTGTACAGAGTACACATCATGTGCAAGTCGGTCCGCCTGAGGGAGAATCAGCCTCAAGTTCACCTATAACGAAGAGTTTCCATGAAGACGTGTAGTTCGTTTAGTTGATCACAAGGGACAATTGCAGACACATATTGCACACACTACAGTACAATTGTAAGGTTGCTGTCAAGTTAAAAGTATGATTATCTTCGTAAAAAGGCCTAGGACTGGACTGACCTTCGTTCGCAACTTCGTTTCGAGATGCAGTCTATAAAAGTAATGAAGATTAGTCAAGCCAAAGTTCTACGCCTCCAGATCGTGGTCTAGGAAATGCATTGGCTCTAGCATCTGACCTGCTCTATAGTTGGCCTCTGCCCTCAGACATAGAGTCATCGGGCGACCTCTAGGCGCGGCTGACATCATGCCGCTGGGGTGGTATATAAACCGTCCCCATCGTCTCCCACGACACAAAACCACCAAACAACGATGATCCCAACTCGCGTTCGACCTGCAGCATTGTCCGGCTTCGGCAATGTTGGCTCTAAATTCAACATGACACCCAAGGGCGGGAATACGGCAAGTTTGCGCAGTTGTGTCCGTGATATGATTTTTGACCCAGGCGGTGCAGCTGATGGGAGTAGCAGTTTTAATGGGTGCGACGGCGCTGGCGTATTATTGGGGATACAACGACATGGAGAAGAGGCACCCTATGGAAGGTTCGTGTGCTGCGCCGCTTGGTGTTGTTTGAACCTGACCCGTGTACACAGCCAACAAAACCTTCGTGGTTCCCAAGTGAAACCCTGGGTCGTCTCTGACTGATGAGTCCCATCCCACCCGCGAATGCCCTCGGCAGAAAAGAAGAATCAAGCAATCTTGTATCACCATCAGCTTCCCGTGTTGTAACATACCGCATCGTATTGAATCAACTATATAATACTTCTCATCACGATACGACGTCCATTTTGTCCGTCGCCTTGGCATGAGATTGATCTATGAGGTACTTCAACGTAGAAGAGTTTTCATCGCATCTACAAATGACGGTCAGCTTCGGGGCCGTGATGAGTGGAGGTGAGAAGACAACGCACAACCTCGAAATCGCCTTCTCGCACTCGGTGAGCTGTTTTTGGACTACTCGGAACACACTGGCATACTCTCCGGAGCGATCCTTCAAATGTCTGCCATGCGCCACCAACAAAGAGTTGGCCCAAACCAAATCGAACTCGAGATGGGGACTGAGCTCCAGATGCTCGGCCACGTAGCGAAGCAGGTTCGGGACGTACATGACCGGCACTTGTCGCGCGACAAGGCGAATATCGCCCCTCGGAATCTTTTCATATACGCGTTGAATGAGGGGTTTCTCGCTCAACCGGAGAGCCATGATAAGGGCCTTGAGATACTCCCGCGAGGTTAAGACGTCTAGGATGGTCTGGGGCGTCAAGTCGATGGAAAGATCGAAGGGATCAAAGAGCACCGTGTCGTCCAAGGAGTAAATGAGAAGGCCTTCAGTCGACGCCGCCGCCCAAGTACGACCGGCTGGCGAAAACCGCACACACTTTGTCCGAGCTTCCTGTTTGTAGCGTCGTTTGGACAGGTCGCCGCCTGCAGTGACTCCAGGAAGACTGGTGTCCATGCGGTCGTGGAGGTCGCTTTCGTATCCTCTGTCGTCAATCAAGTCCACATTGATCCCAGCGCTGTTGACCCGTCGACTGTCCAAGAATTCCTCGGTTCCGTCCAAGGACAGATTCTCCGATATTTGGAATTTCTTGACCATAACACCTTCGCCCTCTCGTACATCATACAGCACAACGTATTTGCTGTTCCCACCCGCAAGTAAACATCGTCCGTCGGCTGTGTACGCCAAGCTGTTAAAGGCCTTGCCCGACGTACTGTTCGCCGCTGAAACGCGGTCATCGGCTTTACGTCCCCCAGAAATATCTTTTCGTCCTTCAATCACATTCGTCTGCTTACCCTCTGCCACATCAAAAAGCGTGATCTGCCCATCAAGCGTTGAAACAGAAGCCTCTTTGCCATCGGGCCGGAAGGCTACAGCCAATACGTCAGACGAGACTGACCATGGTTCGACTGCGCGTGAGCGTCCGAAGACATTCCACAAGCGCACCGTACGATCCCATGAACCGCTGATGAGCTGATTTTCGCCAGACGGGGAAAATGCAAGCGAGCTAACGGGGCCTTCGTGGCCCGTGAGGATATCTAAAAGCTTGCCTGTCTGGACAGACCAGAGGAAGACTTCGAAGCTGTCCGTAGATCCGGCGGCAACGACTTCACCCGAGGGATCTACAGCGAGCGAAGAGAATTGAACTGGTGAGGGGGAGGTAAAGGTGCGGAAGTTGCGATATCGGATCAGATCGTAGGCGCGTACAGTGCCGTCAAGGGAGGCAGAGAAGAGAACGCTTCCCTGCTTGGCGAACGATACCGCAGAGATGGGTGCCGAGTGTTCGGTGAACGTCACGAAACAGAAGCCAGAATGCGTGGACCATATCTTTACTTTGCCATCATCTCCGCCTGTGGCAATCGTCTGTCCATCTGGGGCGTACGCAAGGGTGTTCATGTCGAAATAGTGTCCCTGCTGCTTCAGCACATACGACTCCGACTGCCACTCCCACACGAGAAGTTGACCCAGCTTTTTGGCGCCGAACGCAAGCCATTCACCCGATGCGTTAATCGCCACCGATGATATCTTTTCCTGGGAAATGCTCAGGGTATGGATGTTGGAAAACACAGGAAGTTCCCACAGACCGAAGACGCCTGACGAGAAGCCTACGACGAGCAGATTGGATGGCGCGTGGAATGTAGTACAGACGACCTTTGTGCCTGCCTGGTTGAAATAGTGTCGTTCAAAGACTCCCCATCGTGTGTTAATAATAGCATTTGAGTTCTCGGGTGCTTTGGATGTGGATGCAATCGGTTCATCATCATCTGAATCGCTATCGTCCGTGTGTTTGGACTTCCAAGTGAAGACAGCACCGTCACGACTGACGGTGTATATCTAACGCGCATTATTCAGCTTGGAATCACAAGCATAATGTACACGCGTACCGTGCTATTGTCTGTGGAGAAGTACGCGCCTAGAACCGCATCCTTATGTCCAGCGAATGTCTTGGGTCTAAATCCCTCGACAGGGTTCAATGTGTAAAGACGAGCGGTCATATCTCGGGACGTGGAAATAAAACATCTGCAAAAATCAGTCAGGTCATGAGAGTTGAAGTGAATTCAGACTGACTTTGAATCTGTCGACCATTGAATGGTGAGGACATCGTCGTGGTGACCGGTGTATGTTCGGTGCAAGTCGAAAGGTGCGAACTCGCGCGCAAGGTGATTGGGTGTCTTCCACACTTGAATATGGGCTCCGTGTGTTACGGCGATGTACCTGGGTAAATCGTCAATTTAGTCCACGAAGACCGATACTTAATTGACACACTTTCCATCCGGTGAGAATTTAACGTCCTTGACAGACTTGTGAAAGTTTATATGGTGTAACACGACACCTTTCCTAAAGTTGACAAGTAATGCGCGTCCATCTACGATTGTTTCAATATTTCAATTGATTACATCGAAAGGGACGCACCCTCGTCAACGGAAATGAGTACATTTGAATCCGGGCTGAGTGCTATACCAGAGATGTTCTTCCGGTTCTCGAACGGTAGTGTAAATGATTTGTTACTGGTTCAAGGTTCAGAACACGAAATTGGTGCAGAACTGGGTGCTTACTTGACGAGATCGAATACTGATACACGATTGCCGACTGGGCTCAATAAAGAGTTTCCATCGGTCGAGAAAACGACATTCCCTTGTCGGTAGACGGTGCCACACAAGTTGGAAAACTAGAAACAGCCATTTCTGAGTGTAAAAAGCGAAGAATTACGGAAATAGGTAGGCGCACTTTGTAGTTTGCCTTCATGTCGACTTTTTGCACAGCCACAGATTATTTTCTGATCGTCGGATACCGGACCGGATTAAATCACGTGCGTTACACGTGTAACTTTCGCGTGCCTTGTCTTTCTCAACGGTCAACCACTGTACTCGAACTCCTTCAATTGTGCGTAGATTTACCCCTTCCAGTGACAGAAGGACCCACTACTTGTCAGACAATGATCTCTCATACAACTCTATTGACGCTCGCAAACTCTTTAGGCCTAATGGCGATGGTTACCGTCATTGGCTACCATGTTGTCGCTGTTAACGCCAAACACTTGACAAAGAATGGACCCACTCACTAAAGAGCACGGAGATGTAAGTCATCTACATCGCTTTTCAATGAAGAGGTCTAATTTTGGGATAGTGTTGAAACATTTGGATTACTGAAGGCCGAGCGCGTTAATATTATGCACAGCTCTCTCCGCAGGAAATAAATATATCTTCTTGAGGTGATAAAACCTCTGCACTTGGAACCGTCCGCGGCTCCTCCTAAACTGACAACGCGACGAAGCAAGAACTCTCTAAGGCCTCTTTTGAAGTCATCCACATCACTTGACAGCCTAAGCATCTTGGCCTTACGACAACCTGCAGCGCCTCTTCTATAGTCGGCGATAGGTGGATCGGCCTCTTCCTCTTTCCACAATCGGCTAAGCCAGGTATTCTACATAAAGCCAGACATACTTATACCCTTGCTTCTCTCTCCACCATCTATTCGGGATTGATCCTCACCTTGCTTCTGCGGTTCACAATCAATCTCCACCACCACCATGCATATCGGCGTTCTCATTCTCGCCATGTTGCCCCTCGGCGTGAGAACTGTGCCAATACAAGTGCGTATACTCGTGGCCATCTTCTGTGTTCGCTTCATGGTCACATCGGATCTTCGGTAGTCCTCCAGCGGCCCATCCTCCTCCATAACGCAATGGGGGCTGCACCCCAAAATCTATAATAACGACTGGGACGGGAATGTTAGAATTGACTTCGCTCCCGAGTGCGATGTAAAGATTGGATGCGGCAGACCGCGGGACGTGCATCTGAGATGCAAGCAAGTTGATCTGAGCCGGTACGGACTGGCTTCGAGCGGGCGTGCACAGTTCTGTGTGAGAGATGTCGATGGCTATAGTTATCGGTGACGAACATCAAGATGACGCGGGGTCGACGACACGATGTTATACACGCTCCTGCTTTCATTAAACTGTATCACTATCTGTATAACATCGATGTACCACTAAATAGAAAAATCGCGCACACGCGTCATAGCGAAGAAACGTTTTCGCATTCGCGAAGCTTCATATCGATAGATGAAGAACGACATCTGCCGTATGGTTGTGGAAGAAACAGTCATTATGAGTCAGTACACAGAGTCCTCAAGAAGACGACTTGTATAATGCTGTCATGGTTGTAATAAAGAGGGTACTATTTTCCCGGAGTGACGCACGGATGAGCAAGCACCTCAAGGCTAATCTTCCATCGTATGTCACCGGGAATCGAAATTGACCACGAATCAGACGTTCAAACTTTGTTTGACTCAAGTGCATGACCATCTCAGTTCTCGACAGCACAAACCAACCCACGCTTAGTCCGGGCCGTCAATTTATCAAGTTCGAAGCTCCATCTGCCCGGTACAGTTTCACAAGCGAGAAGGCTCGCGCGAAGACACCCAGTTCGTTCAAATCATCGACATTCACCATGTCAGCTTGACTGATAGCCATGTGTTACGAGGTGTTCTATAGGGTTTGAATGCGAAATTGCGAAGGGGGCCGATGTAGCATAGAGTAAGGTGAGAAAGGAAAGAAGCAGATGACCAGAGGACTTGTGGCAGAGTACAGTATGACAGATTCCGAGGAGAGCCTCGGTGGAAGTTTGTTGTGCGTCGCAATGAGGGTACACTTTTCGGGAGAGCAATGATACCGCTGTATAAGTAGACTGGAGGAGTTGTGGCGTGGCAGAGGAGGTGTCACAGCCGAAGAAAATGAATTCCTTCGGTCAGTTCCAGTAATCTAGTTCGACCAAGTCCACGAATGTCATAGTTGTCAGTCTGAGATGAATGTTGACTCAACTGGAAGACAAACTGACGATCAAAGTGCCCCAGAGGTTGCATGTCAATGTGACCGGGGTTGTTTTGAACCGTCGTCATGTTGCCCGACTCTCTGCCCAGTCCATAGGCGTTACTCGCCGCTGTGCCCGCGGCCGCGGTCTGATCCCTCACGTATGCGCCGTGTCCTCCAACACCCCATTCTAAGGATAGGTTTGATAATACATATATCCCTTGTATATAAATAGCGGTACCACAACAGTTGGATAAGAAGGGACTATACATATGTTACTGAACCAGAATGGAAAAGCATAAAACAAAACCTCGTCCCGCTCGACACGGCGCGTCACAGTAAACCTAAACCTTGTTCGCCAATTTCTTAAACGCCACACACTTATCCTTCAAATGGGCGGCGAATACCGCCATGGTCTTGGCCCTATTATCGCAGTACGGGCAAAAGATATCCAGCGTCCCAAAGTGCGCATTGCTAATGTGCTTCGCCAGGCATTCGGCACTCATCGCGATCTTGGGCGTCTTCTTATGATTCGACGCGGTACACGCGAACTGAACGCGGTTCGAAGGGCCGACGCCAAGGATATGCTTGGTCCTGACGTGGTCCTCCAACTCCTGCAGAGTCACGAGCGCGTTGTTGCATGAGACGCTTGGGCAAGGGAAGGCAGCTGTGTCGTCCACGCGGCGTTGCTTGCCGAAAAAGTAGAGCGCAGGGTCGAGGTGGGGATATAGCTGAGCCAGTTTGGTCTGTAGCCCCCCAGCCCGCGAGTTTGGCACACAGATGTAAGTAAATTCGCCGGATGCGCTATTGTCAAATGGTAAGCCTTGCGATTCGAAGGGATGCTTCCGAGACGACTTACAAATGGCAAGAGAGACTGGGTGGGTAGCTACGACAAACATACTATTAGTCCATAAATGAAAGATCATGGCGCAACACGCACTCTTTCTTGCGAGAGTAGTCTGGGCTTTTTTGAGCTTGTCTGTAAATTTCTTAGTGTGAAAGTGCGCGTACGTGAAAGTGAATTGAACATACGCAGCCGGAACACTTTGAAAATTCTCCCTGAGATTATATGTGAGCGCTAGATTGTAAGGCAATCGAAGAAGCAGACATACCTGGTTTGCTTCGAGCCGTCTGGAACCCAGCATTCGGAATCAGTGTATAACGCGAGAGTACGGAAGGTATCTTCGACCCAGTTGTTGGTCGTGGACGAGAAAGCACCCGACACCGCCAGCGGCTGGGAATCTATCGCAGAGTTGTCACCACATTGAAGATTCTCCCTGAGCTTACTGTCAACGTTAGATTGTCAGGCGATCGAAGAAGCAGACATACCTGGTTTGCTTCGAGCCTGCCGCAACGCTCCATTCATTGTAGAACGCATCAGCATTAAAGGGATCTTCGACCGTGTTGTTGGTCGTGGACGAAACAGGACCCGCCAGCGGATGGGATTGTATCGAAGTAATGTCTGGGTTGTGGAACGCGAGAGCATTGAAGGTATCTTCGGCCGCGTTGTTGGTCTTGGACGAGACAGGACCCGCCGCCGCCAGCGGCTGGGATTGTATCGCAGTAACGTCGCCTTGGTTGTCGATGGATGAGAGACGAGGACGTTTGTAGGGATGACCATCTGTGGGTACGCTGAAGACGGTTTCTCAGCAAAGGTGAACGAAATGAGGAGCGATAACGGGTACTTTTGTGCGGTGGTTTCCTCGGTGGACAAGGAAAGTTTCCTGAAATGATAGGTTTAAACGGGTACTAGGCAAGGCCGGAGGATATCTACCTCTTATAATTGTGGGCAACGGGTCCCGGGAGGCTAGCGCAATATTGAGGACGACCGGACACTACAAGGGCGACAAACAACTCACAAGTACTCAAAGAAACTCAGATTCTCATCAATAACACCGCTATTCCTCCTTTCTAATTTCCGAGAACTGGGAAAATGGCTCATTGTTGTCCTGGTCAACAGCGATCAGGTCCAGAGATAAACGGGAGGCTATTGGATGTACAAATTCGAGGAAGCTCTTGATAGACTAGAGACGTCAATAATCCGTACCCAAACACCCGCGAGATGGACAAACGAGCGTTTGTTGTATACAGCTGCGAATAGGTCGTGGGAGTATGTTGAGAGAAATAAACGGCTTAAATCCGCGAATAGATGGCCTCGCACGTGATCGTGACCCCTCCACTTCGTCGAACAATGAGGTCTGACACTGCCACTTGCAGCTGCATTCGGATTGTGGACTGCAACAATATGTGTCAACGCTGCAGCGATTGAAGCATGTGCCAGTCGAGTGGCAAATCCAAGTGGACTCAACTGTTATATGTTTCAAAGTGTGGCGCACGAGACCGTTCATTGGCACCAATGGAAACTATAACTCTTTTATGTATAAGGTTACATCAGTAACAACTACGAAAAAATAGGACGTCGATACGTACCTTGTTGATGTAGATGAAGGAGGTTCGAACAAAACGCTGCTGGGTACAGTATACCCGGGGGAGGGGAATACGCAATCTCCAGCTCACTTCATAGAGAAGGAAAGTACCTCGAATCAGTGTCCGATTCCTCTATCACGTCTACGCGCGTAAGCGGCCGATATCGCACTTGATCCAAGGGTTACTAGCTCTGCCAGCCCTCCAGTGAGGCGCAGCTCTTTTCTGAGCGCACTGGCAGGATTCGCGATGCTGTTAGAAAACGGCCGCCGCGCTTGAAGCGTGCATGCCTATGCATGTAGAGGTCCGGGAACGCGTTAAAAAGCCATAGCCGACATGCAGGCGCCAAGTCAGGCGCACTGATAGCTCGCTCTGTCCCGGCCATGCTTGGGGCTTTTCAGAGACTGTCGCTCGTCAGTCCGGGGGAGCCTCCCTGGACCTGCACCGGATGCTATCGACAAGCTTCTTGAATACGCAACAGGTCATGGAAAATTATAAGGACCAAGATACAGCTGCGAAGACAAACAGTACGTCGAGGCGACGTCCATTCAGCTAAAGTAGCCAGTTTAAGCGGCTATAGACCGCTGAGGCGTTACCTGCACTAGAGCGTTGAAAAGCCAACAGTGTTTGAGCAGTATGGGTCTGAAAGAGAAGGTGCCACGTGGAGATGGCGATCGCAGGATGGCCTCCAGACTGGAGCATACTTACGCACACAAAAGGCACAAATATTTATAGGCAGTGCTCTTTCCCCTCTCTCGAATCTATCATACACTCATTAGGGCGGAATGAATGCAGCCGCAGTGCGCGGTTATTGCGTTCACCGTTTGCTGCTGGGGCGAGCTATGATATATGATCAATGATCAATGATCATGGATGATTGATCTTACATTCCTGCAAAACAAAACCGTTAGCGCTAAGCGTGGCGCAGTACTACCCAAAAGCCAAAAGCAACAAGAAACTAGAGGCACTACCAGGGGTCGAACCTGGGTTATGGGAATTTTGAAGTCAGAATCCCATGTGCTGCCACTACACCATAGCGCCACAGCGCCTCAGCTAACCGTGCTGCTGTTGAAAAAGGTACTAGTTATAAGTTATTGGCCGTCTTTCACAGCACAGAAAATCAAACCTGCTACTCTGCATGTAACAAGTCACCAGTATCGTAAACGTCTAGGTTCCTACAAAGTCCAAATCCCTTCTCGACAACCTCAAACTTAATACGAGAATTTCATCAACCACGGGTTCAGAACGATCTATATGTTGAGAAGTTAGCAGGCTTTATATCACTGCGACTACGATTCACGCACCGGCAGAAGAATATGACACCCAACAACGAGCGACAAGGGAATGACCAAGGCAAACTGCCATCCCGGTATCTGCCACTCAAAGGGCACGATGTTACTGGTGAAGACGATCATCATTATGATGAGAGTGAAGCAGATGACGAAGGACAGCCAGAAGCCTTTGAGTATACGAGGAACTGGAAGAAGACGATGTGAGTACCAGGCCGGGAAAGGAGATAAGAGTAGGCTACCTTCAATCCAGAAAGTCGACTTCTCGACTTCCTTCCCCGTCGAACCCCATGTCATATCGTACGAGAACAGATGCGCCAGGAGGGCCGTCGACAGGTGAATACTCAGACCGCCAAAGAAGAACACGCTGCAGGAGAAATAAATGACAATCCAAACGATATTAAAGATTTTTGAAGCATACAAGAATGGCACCCATCTCAGGTTCTCGTATAACGCGCCAAATAGCTTACGGTGCCCCAAGCGGTACTCGAGAAGCGTAAATCCCAGATTACCGAGAGCAGGGAATACGACGACGCAGGCCAAGAGGATCTCGAAACTGTGGAGGTAGAACTTGTCCAGGCGCGGCGCGAGTCCAAGAATGAGGTAGTTGATAACCGATCCAACAGTCGCAGCGGCGATACCGTCTAGACGCTGTTTAGCATCGACCACGAGGAGACGAGAAACACTCACAGTATGAAAACATGTACGACATCATTCCAATCTTATAATGCACCGGTGCGGCAGACCACACGAATCCCCTCAACTGCTTGCTGATCGGTCCTTGCCTCCACCACCTCACAAGCGGGTTGAAGATGATCTCGTCGCACCCATAGGCGTACTTCTGCCACCGCGCTAGCTCGTCGACGACCGTTAGACTCACACCCTCCTTGAACCCACCATTCGAGTACGTCGCCCACCGAAGCGTGTAGCCGCGCAGGAGGAGACGCAGAGCAAGGTCAAAGTCCTCTGAAACGTTGGCCTCGGACCATTGCTTGCGTTTATTGTCCGCCGGATCCACGAACGACGCATCTTGTACAGCAGACCACCGCAGGAACGCATTGTGCCCAACGAAGGGGGCAACCTCTCCGTTCGCGCAACCGTACGAGATACATTTATTGATGCGCCGCGTGAAGTGCGTGATACCGTTCTCGAAATAGTGGTGCGCGACTTGCATGACGTCTGTCCATTGTTAAGTCCAGTGATCTCAACAAATAAGAATGAGAAAGGACAAACCAGACTCGTGTTGTATAATCGCGACATCCTCGCTCTCATACATCTCCCTCGCCGCATCCCTAAAGCAATCTTCGGGTACAATCGTGTCCGCGTCGATGATCAGTATAATCTCCCCCACTCTCAAACTCTTGCCATTGCTCGCCCAGGGTTTCCACCTCCGTCCGCTCTCCTCGTAGATCTCGTCGATCGCTAATTGCATCGCACGATCTTCCAGTGAAACGCCCTCGGCCTCCTCCTCGCCTTGATCAATAAGTGCGGCGAGGTGCTTTTCGAGTTTGATTGACAACGCCAAGCCGTAATTCATGCTACGTTCATATTAGTACCTCGAACACAAGTGAGGCAAGGATAAGCTTACTTGCTCGCTTTCTTAAACTTGCCCGCTCGCTTGAAACCTTGCGGATCTTTTCCGTTGTGTGCAGGTCGCGCCACCCACCCGATGTTATGGTTGGCATAGAAGTCAATGCGCTCCTGGCGGTCCTTCTCGGGTATGAGCTGCAGTCCGTCGTCACAGATAAAGATGGCAGAAGTGCCGCCCTGTCGAGCATACGTCTGCATAGCCTGTTTGATTGAGAAGACGGAGGGAGCACTGGTATGGAGTGATAAGGGTGGATTGGGCGTTCAGATAAGAAGTAACGTACATGGTCAACTCTAAGCTTTCCTTATACACGGGCAATTGAATAGTAATGTGTGGGAGGTTGTTGTCGACCTCTGGATTCGGCTCTGGTTTGATGGCAGAATAATAGGCGGAGTTTTCGTGATATTGAGACACGGGGCCCAGTACGAGTGAGATGTTGCCGATGAGTTGGAGACAGAAGAACTGAACGAGAGTGAGTGTCGAGATGAAAGAGATTAAAGTACGCGTACAATAGAAACGCAAACGATAACAGGAAGTGTTATGCACATCGCAAAGCGGGTGGCGTCGCCATCTAGTAGATACTCTTCCAGGAGGATTGAGACACCGGCTCCAGCAAAGTCTACATAATAACTTGAGTCTCCGTAGCAAAGATGTCATATAATAACTTACAAACTGCGAGTGCAGCACCACATCCAGCATAGAACGGTCCCAAAAGGATTTGCTTCCGTGGACGCTTCTCACCACGCGCCGATCCATCTTTCTCCGCATCAGTCGGCGGTGTCGGGGAATCAAGCTTCCAATTCCACCAGCTCGTCTTTTTGGGTTTCGCGGGTACGAGCTGCACAGTCGCCTCCTCTTTCTCTGAAAGCGCCGATGGTACATTGGAGGTTGACGAAGCAAGGGATCGAAGTCTTGAAGACTGAAGCGGAAGAGGCGCGTTCGCGTCGCGGTTGGGAGCGGCGCGCGTTCGCCAGATGTACTTGATGAGCTTTTCCTCGAATTCTTGACAGAGGGGAATGATGAGGTCGACGGAGTACGCCCAGAGGATCAGGCAGTCGTCTGAGCGCTGTTAGTGACGTTAGCGGATAATACATACTGGTGATAGAACACTTACGATGAAGGCACCACATTGGTCCTTTTCCGCGCGTGGGAGCATGTTGATGTGGTCCAGGATCTGGATGCGGGTCGTCTTGTCAATTTGAATGGATGTGTCGCCAGGTTGACTGTTGGATATCAGTAGAATCAAAAGAGATGAATGAGTGAATGAAATCTTACACAGAAGAGATGATAACATGGATGCTGGGGCTCTTCAGCTTGACAGCGACAGCTGGGTTAAGTTTGCGGACGTTTTCCTCAAAGCTGACCAAATGAGGGTTTTCATAAGGAAAGACACGGAATGTGCTTGACGACACGGCGACGGAGTCGGGAGAAGAATTAGAAACATTGACGCGTAGACAGACGCCAGTAGTCTGAGAAGAAGTAGGGTGAATGAACCAGTTATTAGGAAGAGTTTTTTCGTCTAGCGAATGATGAGAACGACGTAGTAGGCTCAACCGGAAGGAAAGACATACAAATATTATGCAAGAGAGCGTCAAAGGCATCGTAGTCGCTATTGAGGATGGTCACTCCGGCGCTAGTGACGCTGGCGGCAGAAGACATAGCACGAGCGTCGTTACAGAAGCAAAGCCATGACCTGTTATAGTGGCTGATTTATTATTGGCAGATTGACGTGCTTCTCGTCCTGCGTTCAGGAACCGGGCATTCAGTCCAATGGGCCGCCAATCTCCCTGTAGGCTGTCGCCCACTTTCTTGCCCTGTACCTCAAGGAACGGCTAGATTTGTCCGAATCAGATACGCTGTCATAGATGACTAGGACACAGCGGAGTGTCGACTTTATTCGGTGTGTTTGTGGGTGTAGGTGTAGGCTTAAAAAGGGAACCGCGATCGGTTTGCCTGCGCCTCTTTCCCTCTTCCCATCACCACGTCGGGCGAAAAGAGCTCCCGATGTCCTTATCGCGCGTAATACCCAACGCTTATGGGAACAGGTATCTGACGGATGACGGGAAAAGTTACGGCTCTTACAATTAATCACGACAGCGTGTGTCGATCCGGCTCTCCAGGTATGCGTTTTCGACGGAACAGTCATTCAACCAATGTGCGCCCTCCCCCCTACGTATCTTCGTCACTGCATTGCCGCCGCGCGACATCTTGCTCGCTTCTCATCTAGACTGGTACCTGTTTGCACCCATCGCACCCTATTGGCGCGCATTTTCAGACTCGGTGAAAGCAATCATGTTCCTGTATCGGGAACTATCACTTTTGGTGTCCTTGTCTCGACCTCCTTCCAAAAGCGGGCGTGAAGCTCGATCAAACCTGTTGATCTGCCACATGTAAAGCATTCCTTCGTTCACGTATTCCCCTCTCATATCGCCCTTTAAGGAACACCTGAATTCATTCCATACTGTAAAGACTCGGGCCTCATTTCGATTGTAAAGTGCCATGTCTTCTTCCCTGCCGTCTGCAGCCACGTCTGTGCACGATCCTTTCGACGATTCACACCGTTATGTGTCGAGCACATCAATCGCGTTTCCCTCTGGGCCTATTCCAGCGCCCAGAATGCGCTCAACCCTTCTCCCCATCTCGCTTTCCACCACAGACGACAAGGATACGCTAGACACTCTTTCAGTCCCCAAGCCATGGAGAGACAAACCCAACCCACGCGCAAAGATGACATACGTCCTGGTCTATGGTATGGTCTTTGTTGGTATTGCAATCGGTACGTTAATTTTTTCATTTATCCGTCGACTCCGGAACTGAGAGCCTTTCTAGGCGCCGTTCAGTGCTACCTGACATACAGGAACGTAATGCTCGACCGACAACCTCTCTGTCTGGTCATGGACGAGCAGTTTGATCGTTCTACAGACGAAGTTTTTGGGCCTTCTGGGTACTTTATCCGGGAAGTCGACGCTTCAGGTGGTGGGTGGGTGACCTATCCTGAATCTATTGCTTCTTTCTTCACATTCCTTCCAGAAATGGCCAATTCGAGATGAATACCGCCTCGTCAAAGAACTCGTTTGTGCAAGATGGCATGCTGCATCTCGTGCCGACATTAACGTCAGAGGAGATTGGCCAGGCCGCTGTGTTTGACAACTATGTTTACAACCTGACGGATTGCACATTCAACATCACGCAACCTGATAATGGCTTTATTATTCAAGGTGACGGAACTACCGCGGGATCCAGGGTGAGGCTATCCTTCAAACTGCTGCTTCCTCTTCTTACTCATTGCTTCTAGCGGTTCGATTACGCTGGCTACTACAAAGCATGCAGCGCAGTTTCCAATTCGACCACCGGATCCATTATAAACCCCATACAAAGCGCGCGGATCAGCACACTTCTCAGCGCACGGGAAGGTCGCGGTGGTAGCCTCAAGTATGGGCGCGTGGAAGTACGCGCAAAGATGCCCAAGGGAGACTGGATGTGGCCGGCAATCTGGATGCTCCCGAAGGACAGCGTCTACGGGCAGTGGCCGCGGAGCGGAGAAATCGACATAGTCGAAAGTCGGGGGAACGGGCTGCGATATACAGCACGTGGGTCGAACTACGTACAAGGATCGCTGAACTGGGGCCCGAGCCCAGCACTAAACGGTGTGGACAAGAGCTTCAGCTGGTGGACAGAGCGGCGAGAGTCATTCGCGGACGGCTTCCACACATACGTGCTGGAATGGACTGACGAGTTCATCCGCATTTACGTGGACTCGCGGACGCGCACATTGTTGTCATTCAAGTTCAAGGAGCCGTTCTTCGAACTGGGCGATTTCCCGGCGACGGTGTCGGAGAATGGCCAACAGGTGCCGTTGCAGGATCCGTGGGTGAATGGGACGAGGAATGCTGCGCCGTTTGATGAAGAGTTTTATTTAATCATGAATGTGGCGGTTGGGTCGACGACGGGGTGGTTCCCCGAGTCGCAAGGGAATAAGCCGTGGATGGATCGGGCTGCAGGTCGGTAATATTTCTCTTCAACTGATGATGAAGCCTAATGGATTGCAGCACCAATGCGGGACTTTGCGAATGCGCAGAGTTTATGGTATCCAACTTGGCCACAAGATTTGAACGAGAGGGCTATGGTGGTGTGAGTATTCTCTCCCGTTGCTCATTTACATTTCTGATGTCTGTGTAGTGATTATGTTAAAATGTGGAAGCACTGCTAAGCTAGAGGTTGAAGTCAGCATAGGGACTTTGTTGTTGCATATACCATTCTTACTGTTATAATACTTTTGTTAATGGTGCTATCCTCAAACTGTGTTGAATTCGACTCCACATTTGGGACACACTGGCAGGCTGTATGCTGAATCAGTGCATAATAACACATAGCATGAAACTGCGTGTAGCAGGTTATGGAGACTGAGTGGTAGCAATGGTGGTCCGTGTCGGTAGCCGTGGTTTGCGGGGGCGGAGAAAGTAGCGAGACTACCGAATGCGCAGCTTGGTTCGGTACAGTCCCGTTTACTGGTGGTGAGCGAGGAAAGACTTGTGACCGCGGGGTATCGTTGGAATTGCTAGATTCCGGAATGTCCGAGAGTTTACTCAAGGGAGTCATCCGGGGTGGGCGAGGCGCTTTCTCGACGCTTGGAGGTTGAGATGGCGGTCATGAAGCAGGCTGGGATGGTACCGAACGCGTTGTCTGGGTACGCGAAGGACGAGACGGCGTATTAGTCCTAGATTAAGCAACGCGTAGTGTGGTGACAAGACGAGATAGACTGCAAAAATTAGCGCGTAGCAGGCAATTGCAGATACATACTAGAGAAGGAGTAGGCATGTTTACGACGCGTCGCAATCGCCGCAGCCCCGAAATTGACCGAGGAAGCACCGCAAAACCGCTCCATCGTGCCGAAGTCCACAAAGCCGAGAGAGTGGCGGAAAACATCGAGGCCACGAGAAACTTAGAAAGGAGTGCCCATTCATCTAAGGTGCGATTAACGAGCAGGTAAAGGGTCAAGTTAAAGAAGCAACGCGTCTCATTTCGGTAGCCTGCAGCTGGACATGTCCGTATTTAGAAATATTAGATTCGCCGCCCCAAGATTCGCGTGTCTTCTGTTTCTCTTTCCCAAAACTCCCATCCCCGCTCTTCCAGCCTCTCTATCGTCCGTTTTCCACACCGTTGGCTGTTCGTGTCTTGATCTGACCAGCCTTCATCAAGAGTTCTCGCTTGCTTGATTCCAGCACAATCGCCTCGAGCATGTGGTAGTCAGCGCTGTCCGCCACGATCGCGATCCGCGTTCTTTACAATCCTGGCAAGTCTGTCTCCTCGTTGTCTCCTGCGGCCTCTTGGACGCCCCACTCTTTGTTTTGGGCCGGAATGTATATGTTCCTATGACGAGGGGATTACTCTGCAAATGGAAACGGCTGACACGGGCTCTTCAAGGCGTGTTCTCTGCTATCCTTTCCGGCCCTTTCTTGTCCAGAGCGCGGATAGATTGCCCTGGTCTGAACTATCGTCCTCAGTTTGCCCCTTCCCAGTCTGCCCAGTGCCCATCCACTGCTGACCCCCCGGTAATCTCATGTCAATCTGACTTCCTTAAGCACTCTCATGGCATACACGGTGATCTGGTTGGTGTGATTCGAGAAAGACCGTTCATGCGCCAACAAAAAAGGCTGTTTTCGAACGTGCGGGGTAGAAAAATCTGACGCACGGAATGTAAGTCGATGGTACAGTACCGTTGATCACCGTACATGTTACGAGGCCCAGGTGTAACTGTAACAGTACGGTGTCTACCTCTAGGTCCACTGCTTGACTCTTCTAGCTAAGTTGCATTAGCATGATCGTCCTTCTAGGGATCTAGCGCCTTGGCTGTGCTACTAGCCATACTACTGAACTTATTATTACTTCTAGTACCACTACTAGCCTAAGGCCAAGAACACTTTGTCAGTGTGGCGTCAAACTGGGGTGGCAGTGTCGTTGTTTGTCTACGCAGTGCGCAACAAATGACCTCACTTCCTGCTTTGGCCACCTACCTCCACCATGCGCGTGGGCTCTCTAACGACGTTGCTCTGCCTTCCTGCGCTCATATTCGGCCAGCAAATACCCATGTCCTCGACGACGAATCCTACCATTGCCGACCTGCTCACCATCGAGCCGTCGGTGTCCATATTCTATTCCTATGCCCGCGAGTTGCAATTGAGCAGCATGTTCTCGACGACGAGCGCGAAGTTGACTGTGCTGGTGCCGACAAACAAAGCGGTGATGGCGCTGGCGAGGAAGCCTCACCAGGGAAAGCCTGAAGAAGACCATATTGAGATTTCGGAGCAGGAATTTGATAGCAGGTCTAGAAAGAACGTCGAGCGGTGGGTAGGCTCGCACATCATACAGGTTCGTTTGGATATCATAACAAATTGAACAGCATTGAAATATTTGGTTAGCAATATCCTCTTGATCTGTCGACGTCCGCTACCTATGATACCCTCTTCGAGGGAAAGTCAGTTCACTTTGAGTCGCAAGGTGAAGATTGGACGCGGCTTGTCATAGACGATGGCATTCGAATTAAACAAGTCAAGGAGGTACGTGTCTTATAGAGGTGTCGCGCACAGCCTCTTGACTTCGTTTCAGGCTTCTAACGGTGTCATCTATATTCTGGATGGCACGATAACCGTTGACTGATTTTCTACACTCGACAATTGTTGTACACTAGCTATCGATATCCAACGGAATATTAATTTGGCAGACTCCAACACTTGAATGACGATCTCCTCATTCCTCTGCAATCTAAGGCAGGTCTCGGCACTCCCAAGTAATACGACTTTAGTAAGTCGATGCATACCTCCCGGCAGTACGGCGGTTGCTTACTACTTCCACCAGAGCTCATTGATTTCATGCTTGGATTCGACCCTAAGGAAACTGGAAAACCTGAGAGCCAAGTGTGTTTCAGGCGGGTACCGGTTCGTAAAGATACTACACTATTGCGGTGAACTGATTAGGTTCGTACTACGGCCTGCCGAGTTGATCTGTCTGTCTGCTACTTCACTGAGGGCCCCCAATCAATTCGTGTATTCCTAGCTCAAGACTAGAAGCAACCTCTTCACTGATGGAGGCATATAAATTAGAGAAGCACCGGTACGAATCAGTTACGAATCTCATAAACGTGGTCTCCACAGCTTTTCAATTCGTTTCAGGCTTCAGAGCTTCAGCTTCAACATGTTTTAGATGGCCCGGGTCGATATGTTGACAAACATGGACGGGGTCACCTCCGTTGATTGATTGTGCGCTGATCCTGTCGACGTTCAATAACACACTAATCGCGAAGAGAACGGCAGAATGTGCATAACCAGCGTGAAGTGCCATCGAACAGTGATCCACTCATTCCCGGTGTAGTGAATGACACGTTCGTGGTAAGTTCTTACATACCTTTCGGGAGTGTGGCGGCTTGCTCAATATTACGACCAGTGCTTGACTCCGGCTTCGGATCTGACCCTTCGTGCGGTAACAAGACGACCATAGTAACATGACAGCCAAGCCGCGGCGCTTTCGCATGTAATTCGCCATTCCTCCAGGGCAAGTAGGGTTCAGACGGCTACGCATAGGAATATTTAACTGCCTGAGCCGCCTCCAGGCGGTGCCGGCGGGCGCATCATATACGTTTGGAAATGCGCTTCGAGCAGTGCCTTATTGGATCACCCAAACCCCTGACATCGGAAACAAGCGGCGGTCTTATTTATGTCTTCAGTCCCCAGTTTGGACCTTTCGCGCGGTCTATTCTCTCTTCTCTTTCTTCCGCGTTCTCGTCGCGTCGCGACTCTCCTTGGTTTCCGGAGGGTCCGTTTCTTCTTAGGCGGGGGCGTTCGCGTTGTTTATTCTTCATTCTTCGTTCTTCATCTCTTTATTTCTTCACGACTTCTTTTTCTCTTCTTATTTTCTTCTTATGCCTTCTTTCAACAACATTTTCGGGGACCATGATCCCGACTTTTCGGGGTACAATTCGTCCGTGTTTGGCGCCCTTCCGTACCCGACACCTCCTACTGAGGAAGGCGGCTTTGTCACGTTCTATTTGACGTCGTTCAATCCGTCGGTGCTTAACTGCACAGTGCTCGGCCCGAAGCAGATAAAGTACTTCTCCATCGTGACGGACCCAATGATGCCTACGTACACGGTGGTGAAGGATGCGCAGGGCCACAGCATTGCACTCGTCGAGTGGCAGAGGTCGCCCGATGTAGAGATGCGCGGCGTCTTAAGCAAGAGGAAGGTCGGGGACTGGCTTAAACTTAATGCCAACAAATCGTATGTTATCAGACTCATCCGCAGTTGCTGACGCTGACGAGTATGACAGTGCGCGCATCATGGACGTGAAGGACAGGCGCTACTTCTGGGTGCCAGAGGATCAGTACATAAACGTGAGGCTTATCCTCAGTCCTTGTCGCAGAAGGCTGAATCTTCTGTTCGCATAGCTCTATTCCAGTGGTTCTGCGCGCACCGTCCTAGCGCGTATCTGTCGAGGCGTCAACACCATCGTGGTGGACATGACGAGCGACGCCATTCGGCAGGGCTTGCTTGACACGACTATAATTGCCACCCTTCTTCTCCAATCCGGCAGGAACATTGATTGATTACTTTTATTGTTCTGTTCAGCCCTCTCACTCGTTCATTCGCTATCTAAATGCTCTGCTCACGATCTCTGTCCACGCTATTATTTACTTGCACTATTTATCGCGTATTTATTCTACTACACGGACTGGACCCTAGATAGATGTCAAGTTACGAAATACAACGAAGTGTACATGTCTTATTTACGTTCCCGACGGGTGTGTCGGTCTGATGCAATAACCTCTAACATGATGACGATGATTTTCGCGTTATAACCGTGTGTTCTGGAGGTTAATACTCTGGATCTGTTGCGTATGGTCACGGCATACAGCGACACCTTTACGCGGAACCACGAACTTAGTCTGAGTCACCGAACTCACCGTGTATTCAGTCAGACACGCACTGTCAATGGCAAAAATAAGCGGTCAGACAGCGAAAGCTGGAATGCTTCTGCCGACGGCAAGATAGTCCTTTCCGATGTCGCGCTTCCATCTTGGATGTCAGTACTGCTTTTGACTGAAACTGAATGTCTCTCTCAGCCGCTACGTTGACGGAAATCTGGTTCGCAATGGAGCGCCGCAAAGATGTGTCAAGTACAGTAATAGAAATGCGCCACATAGTATCACAAGTACCGCAGTCATTTGAACTACGTCGAATCGAGGGATCCTCGCAGCCAGAGAAGGGTAATGACCTTCTTCAGTGCCCGAAGATCAAAGGAGAGCGACAGTTGCATCGGGCTTCTGAAGCTAGGGCGTAAATGGAAAACAACTGCCAGCTTCGGAGAAAGAATGCCAGTATTCTAGAGAGTAGAATCAGCATTCGCGCCTGCGTAAAAGTGTGACGGCTCGGGTTCATATTTCTTCTTGAGAAGAAAAGTTAACGCATATACTCGCTCCTCAGTCCTAATTGCCCTGCGACTTGCGCAGAGCATGAAGCGAGACGGTAGGCTTATGACCATATCAATAGTCTGAAATAGTGTCAGAGTATCAGACAGGTACTAACCTCTTGAAGCAGGAACAGACTGTAAAGAGCCTGAGATACCCTTCGGCTCAACCAGGAACAACTGGACATGCCGGGGATTGTTTTTGCGTAAAGAAAAGCGTCAGTCCTCAATCCTTGACTCGACGGGAGTCTGGTGCCGGAAGCCAGGAGCGTTTGAAGATGGAAGACCAAGTTCAACTTTTCGTTTTCTGACCCAGAAGCCGCACACCCAGAGAAACCGTGACAAAGTGAGGCAGGACGTTAGACTTGAAATATCCCTAGCCGACGGTGGAGTAGACGCCCTTGGCGTGGGTAGTAACATTTTCCTTCTCAGGAGCACGTCGGACTGGGTTCGAGCGGCGAGGTAGCTAGTCATTCCATAACGAGAAATGGGCGTAGAGTAGATATAGGAGGGAACAAAGCGCTGTTGATAAATGTTCTTATGCATTTTGTGCGTGCGCATGAAACGCTTGGTGTGGCCAGTACTATGTGCCCAGATTCGACAAGAGTTTCGAGGCCTGTTCGAGGCCATCGACAAGGTGCGTGTCTGACAAATACCTGCGACGCCATCCCTCCACGTGGCACGTCTCTCCTGGATCCTTATTGCTCAAACATTGCTTGCTTTTCAACGCTCTGCAGGTGGCGCCTCAATGGTCTATAGCCGCTTAAACATACTTGAAACAAAAGTTCTAAAAAACTTCTCTTACTCTAGTTGAAAATGGAAGTCGCCTCGATATACGGTTCGTTTTTGGTTCGATCCTTCTCATTTGCCCCATATTCAAGGTTATCGACATTATCATCGGGCCAGGGAAGCCCCTTGAACGGCGAGCGAAGTCTCTGAAAAGGCGCAATCCCCTTGGCCAGGAGCGGGCGAGCTGTTAGTGAGCCTGACTTGAAGTATGCGCGTCGGCCTGCATGTCAGCTATAGCTCTTGAACACGCGCCTGGACCTCCAGATGTATACTCGGGAGCACTTTAAGCGCGGCCTTTTTCTAATAGCATCGCGAATCCTGCTAGTGCGCTTAGAAAAAATCTGTGCCCCACTGGTGGCTGAGCTGGTTACTCATGGATCAGCTGCAACATCTACGGGAAGACTCGATAGAGGAATCGGACCTGAATCCTGATATTTTACTTCTCTATCATGTGAACTGGAGATGGCTGCATATTTTCGTTGTGTCCCTGCGGCCTGTTGCTCAAATTTTCCTCAGCAGCATCGACAAGGTACGTCTTTGCATACTATTTTCTACGAGTCGAAGCTGAGGTAGCCTTATACATATAACAGTTATAGTTCCATTGGTGCCATGAACAGTCTCGTGCGCCACACTTCAAAACATGTAAGAGTTGAGTCCACTTGGATTTGCCACTCGACTGAAATTCGCGCAAGCCTCGACCGCTGCAGCGTTGACCTATGTTGTTGCAGTCCACAATCCAAATGCGGCTGCCAGTGGCATTGTTAGACCTATTGTTCGACGAAGTGGACGGGTTACGGTCACGTGTGAGGTGATCCATTCGCGGATTGAAGCCCTTTGTTTCTCTCAGCATACTCCCACAACCTATTCGCAGCTGTATACAACAAACTCTTGTTTGTCCATTTCGCAGGTGTTTTGGTACTGATTATTGACGTCTCTACTCTATCAAGCTCCCCAGAATTTGTCTCCAATTTATCTCTGGACCTCATCGCTGTGGACTAGGAGAACAATGAGCCATTTTCCCAGTTCTTGGAATTTAGAGAGGAGGGGTAGCGGTGTTATTGATGAGAATCTGAGTTTCTCTGAGTACTCGTGAGTGTTCGTCGCCTTTGTACTGTCCGGTCGTCCTCAATATTGTGCTAGCCTCCCAGGACCCGTTGCCCGCAACTACAAGAGGTAGATGTCCCTTGGCCTTGCCTAGTACGGGTTTAAACCTAGCATTTCAGGAAACTTTCCTTGTCTGCCGAGGAAACCGCCGCACAAAAGTACCCGTTATCGCTCTCATTTCGTCCACCTTTGCTGAGAAGCCATCTTCATGCAGCGTACCCACAGATGGTCCGGCCTACAAACGTCCTCGTCTCTCGTCGATCGACAACCAAGGCGGCATTACTGCGATACATTCCCAGCCGCTGGCGGCGCCGGCTACTGTCTCGTCCACGACCGACAACACGGTCGAAGATACACTCGCGTTCTACAACCCAGACATTACTTCGATACAATCCCATCCGCTGACGGCGCCGGGTCCTGTTTCGTCCACGATCAACAATACGGTCGAAGATCCCTTTAATGCTCTCTACAATGAATGGGGCGTTGCGGCAGGTTCGAAGCAGACCTTGTATGTTTGCTTCTTCGATTGCCTGACAATCCAGCGTTGACAGTAATCTCAGGGAGAATCTCCAATGTGGTAACAACTCTGCGATAGATTCTCAGCCGCTGGCGGTGTCTGGTGCTTTCTCGTCCACGACCAACAACTGGGTCGAAGATACCTTCCGTACTCTCGCGTTATACGCTGATTCTGAATGCTGGGTTGCAGACGGCTCGAAGCAAACCAGGTATGCCTTCTTCGATTGCCTTACAATTTAGCGCTCACAGATAATCTCAGCGAGAATCTTCAAAGTGTTCCAGCTGCGTATGTTCAATTCATTTTCACGTACGCGCACTTTCGCACTAAGAAATTTACAGACAACCTCAAAAAAGCCCAGACTACTCTCGCAAGAAAGAGTGCGTGTTGCGCCATGATCTTTCATTCATGGACTAATAGTATGTTTGTCGTAGCTACCCACCCAGTCTCTCTTGCCATTTGTAAGTCGTCTCGGAAGCCTTCCTTCGAATCGCAACGCTTACCATTTGACAATAGCGCATCCGGCGAATTTACTTACATCCGTGTGCCAAACTCGCGGGCTGGGGGACTACAGAGCAAACTGGCCCAGCTATATCCCCACCTCGACCCTGCGCTCTACTTTTTCGGCAAGCAACGCCGCGTGGACGACACAGCTGCCTTCCCCTGCCCAAGCGTCTCATGCTACAATGCGCTCGTGTCTCTGCAGGAGTTGGAGGACCACGTCAGGACCAAGCATATCCTTGGCGTCGGCCCTTCGAACCGCGTTCAGTTCGCGTGTACCGCGTCGAATCATAAGAAGACGCCCAAGATCGCGATGAGTGCCGAATGCCTGGCGAAGCACATTAGCAATGCGCACTTTGGGACGCTGGATATCTTTTGCCCGTACTGCGATAATAGGGCCAAGACCATGGCGGTATTCGCCGGCCATTTGAAGGATAAGTGTGTGGCGTTTAAGAAAATGGCGAACAAGGCGAGTGTTTAGGTTTACTGTGACGCGCCGTGTCGAGATGGACGAGATTTTATTTCATGTTTCCATTCGAGTCAGTAACATATGTATGTGCTTAATGTAGTCCTCTTCTTTATCCAACTGTTGTAGTACAGCTATTTATATACAAGTGATATATGTATTGTCAATCCTATTCTCAGCATGAGGCGTTGGGGGACGCGGCGCATACGTGGGGGATCAGACTGCCGTCGGCAGCGCCTAATTGGCAACCAGCGGCGAGTAACGCCTATGGACTGGGCAGGGCGTCGGGCAACATCACGGTGACATGCTTGCCCGAACTAGATTACTTGAACTGACCGTTGAAGGAACTCGTTCTTTTCGGCTGTGGCGCTCGTCTGCCGCGCCACAAATCCTCCGGTCTGCTTATACAGTGATATCATTGCTCTCCCGAAAATCTTATCCTCATCTCAACGATTGAGATGCACATGAACAAACTTCCCCCGAGGCCTTCCTCGGAATCTGTCACTGGGCAGAGCAACTTTATTCAGCCACAATTTGTCCTCTCGTCATCTGCTCCTTTCCTTTCCCACTTCCTGGCGGTTGAAGCAACAATCGCTGAAATGCCATTCTTCTTCTTCTCTACGCTACATGGTACCCCTTCGCGATTTCGCTTTCAAACCCTATGGAACACTCGTAACACATGGCTATCAGTCAAGCTAACATGGAGAATGTCGATGATTTGCCAAACGAACCAAGAACGAACTGGATGTCTTCGCGCGAGTTTTCTCGCTTGTGAAACTGTACCGGGCAGATGGAGCTTCGAACTTGCGATCTCATGATAAATTGACGGCCCGGACTAAGCGTGGGTTGGTTTATGCTGTCGAGAACTGAGATGGTCATGCACTTGAGTCAAACAAAGTTTGAACGTCTGATTCCTGGTCAATTTCGATTTCCGGTGACATACGATGGAAGATTAGCCTTGAGGTGCTTGCTCATCCTTGCGTCACTCGGGGAAAATAGTACCCTCTTTATTACAATCATGACAGCATTATACACCTCGTCTTCCTGAGACTCTGTGTACTGACTCATAATGACTGTTTCTTCCACAACCATACGGCAGATGTCG
>QLPD01005564.1:0-12398 GCA_003314085.1 Hymenopellis raphanipes | reverse complement strand
GGGAGGGATGGAGGGAGTGGTATGTGGATGATGAGGAGAAGGCGGCTGGGGTTGTGAAGGAGACGGGGCCTTTGACGTTTGCCACTGTTAAGGGCGCGGGACATATGATGAGTGGTTTCCGTTTTTTGTCGTGATTCCATGAGCTAATGCGTTTTCTGCACGTCCCGCATGATAAGCCTGCCGAGGCGCTGAAGCTGATCAAGTATTGGCTGGGGAAGGAAGAACGCTTGTAGGTATCTGCAATGAAATTCTTCTCAGTGTGTGAAGAACTGTTGGGCGAGCCGGTGAGCCGGATTGAGGTTTCACGATCAGCTTACTACCGTGGTTCTGCTTATTTCTCTCCGGGAGAAGGAAGATGGTGGAGATCTCGTTTGGGATTCATCACATCATAATACCTCCTCTAAAGTCAAAGGCGCGTCGCGTTCATCACCAGCGTACGTGATACCTCTATTGGATCATCCAAGTGTATCCCTTAACGAATCTGACTGTTTTGGAGCATCATGTTCTGCTTTCGCCGAAGTCCTTGTCTCCTCTTGTTCCACTCGCCGGTTATTGTACCGAACTGCGCTGACTCGTTCCATCATCCGATTGAGATGTAGACGCGGCGCAGACTGGATGTTCAACTGACGCTTTGCGTAAAGTACGTGCACTACTGGGACGATAACACGAAGGACCTGTTGGCGTCTCCTCTTGTTCCTTTCCTTGGACTAGGCAGTCTACACTCCGGACAACATTCCCATCCGGTGGGTACCTTTTCACTGTTGACTTTGAGTAGCTCTTTTGGATTTTGTTGTAAATAGTGTGAACATACAAGCCCGGCGACAATAAATAAGGCTCTGAATCAGTCGAGATTGATTCATTTCACAATGGCTGCGATTAATCCTCCTCATCCATCCTGCTCGAAGACGGCTGTGACGAGACCTGGAGTGCACTGACAGTTCCCAGGTCGCCGATAGTAGTGCTGCTCCCAATGATCACCTGTCTCTTTGCTTGAGCACGTATGTTGGTGATTACTCGGCAGGCCAAGATCGAGTGCATGGTCCGCTCGAAGCTATTGGTCCTAGTGTAAATGGAACCGCTCGCAAGAGAAAGCCCCAGCTTACTTACAGAGAAAGCAAAATGACTAGGTCCGGCTGTCGAATGTGTTACTGCTCGCATCCAAAGCTATCGTATCGGGGCAAGGACGTACTGCAAGACTCCGTATAAGAACGACATTTAGAACAGATATTGCTAGGGAATGTCAGCACCGTTGCAAGAAGCGGACAGAATCGTACCGAAAAGATAGATATAGTAGATGATACCTGTCATAAATGAGACGACAACACTTTTCGCAGAACGAATGGAGACACTGTACCGTCCTTGAGAACGACATTCACTAGCCGCGACGAACCAACAGGCACCTCCCGAACTGTCATTCCCATAATCAGTTGTTTTTCAAGTGAAAATTCGAAGCACTCACATTGCTGGTACGCCCTAACCGCCATGAGAAGAAGCATGACTACCGGACATGGAATTATTGTGTCAGAGCAGGGGAGGGAGAAACCTACATACCTCCTTCGTATCCGGTCAAAAGCGCAAAGTTCCACCAAAGAATCGGCTCAGCGCCTGATACAAAACAGCCCTTGAAATCCGGAATCGGAAGCAGAGCGACTTGAATTTCGAAATCAGGTACGTGGTAGACTACAGGCAAGAGAGACCGCCAACGTACATTGCAGAGAGTCGAGAAAACGAGCTATGACCACCAAGGTAGATATCAAGATCGCGATGAAGAGAGTAGGCATCCCGGTGGTCAGATAAGGATGACGGTTCCAGACTGCCCATGTCCGGAGTGTCAGGATTGCTATGGAGTTCGTGAGGCCTCGAAGACGAGGAGCGCAATAACCGGACACGAACCTTCAGCCAAGGAGATTCCTATGGTGATCATCCCTGTATGCTACGCATCAACAAACTGGATGAGCTCGAGTTGCAGCGAAAGGCTCACAGCCGTTGATCTTGTAAGCAACTAAGCACTCGTTGAGGCTCATGTTCGGCATAACTTGATCTGTCGAGAAATCGAGATTTTAGATCATTACAGAGGCTCCGCAAAAGAACATACGCCACAGGACGACGACAATGTCACCAAAGGGAAGATATCTCGTCGCGAGATAAAGGATTTTCGTGACATTCCACTTGGCCTGCCAAACGAGCTCGATCTCCTGGTCCAATGTCAACAGGTAGTCGTAAACCTCCAAATGGCGTGAATACGAAGCAGCGTTCTAGGGTGCGGGAAACGAAGCGTACATAGACAGCTGTAGAAGCGACTGTGTTGAACGTTAGGAAGAACTCGAATTGACAAGGAGTCTGGACATCAATCGTACCATCGAAGAACTATAGAGGAAGGACGCCGGTCAGTAAGCGGCAGTAATTCCGAGAAAGACACGAGGTTCTCACGGTGACAAGTTGTAGATGTCGAAGCGCGGAGATCAGGGCTGCCGCCTGGGACTGGGCTGGGGAATCCATCGAGGGTTGACTGGCAAGCCCAGGGAGACTCGCTTAAGAGTGCTTCAAGTGGCCTAAAGCTATACATCGGATGGGTTGATCGACAAAGCTTGATGATTTGCACTCGAGTGATTGATAGATAGATACGTGTTTGAGATGGCGGTGCTTACATTGCACTGCATCCACGTCCATCCTATCTTTGCTGGGCAGCATTCGTGTGAGACATAAAGATTTAAGCCACGTTCCTATAACTCGTGAAATACGTACTGTATGCTGTCTAACAGCCTGGGGTGGCGCACTCAAAGCGCGAGAAATATGCGACAGATTGTCGGAGGACCGGAACAAACGGCTCCCCACAAGTGACATGTTACATATCAACTTCGCCACTACATGTGAGTTGTGATGAGAAGGCGCAGCAAACAAGCAAGAAGTGATGTATAGTCAACATGACAATAAGTATGCCTACAATCACCGCAAGTGAATAGTGAGATGAACCTGGTGCAGCAAAAGATAGAAGCCCTTCTTACATAGCCGATCATCACCATGAGCGCGGTCGGGATACGACAGTCGAACCCGCGTACATGTCTCCACTGTCAGGAAACGAAAGTTCTCCCATTGACCATTGAAACCTTGGGTTTTGACGACAATGCCCTTTTCCGACCAGTCGACCATGATAGTCTAGCCCTTCCTCCCTTTGGCCAATATAGAAGTTCCAGGTGAACCACTGGTAGCGGTACTTCTCCTCCACAGGCCAAGTCGAGCGGTAGAAAACCCTGAGGTCCCCAAGGTCGATGGATCTTAATCTTGGCTCAGCGCCAGCTGGGGGCCGTGGAGCCTAGAAATCTTATTGAGAAGCGTTGAAAGAAAAAGGGACTGTACGAAAGTACGGCAGCCATGACACCCGAATTGAGTAATAATCTTCCGTATCCCGGCCTGGTATGGGGGCGTCAATGCACCACGCTTCCTCGAAAGCGCGTCGGAGTTCTTCAGGGCTTGTGCCGGGAATCAAAGTAGCCCCGGCAGTAGGGGCGTCGACAGGTGACTGACCGAGAACTGAGATATACGAACGAGCAGAGAAGGAGCCTGAGAGACAAACCTTCGTTGTTGTTGTCATGATGGGAGGTTCAAGGTTGCGTTGGATCCCGTGACTACTGTTTTGTAACCTCGCTCGCGCGGCTTCGTCTCGATGCTCGTATACAGTTCTTGTCGAGCCTAAAATCGACGAAGCGGCAGTGATGACTAATATAATTGGTTTGTCTCTTTACACGGTGAAGGTCATTTGGAGCACATCGGCTGTGACGAATGCTTGTATGATGGGTCCACTAGCTACAACCAGTCCTAGTAATTCAAACCTCTCGAGTGTGACTGCGATACGACCTGGAAAGTGCTAACCGTTCCTAGGTCATCGATAGGCCCGCTACTTCCAATAATGACTTGCTTCGTCGCGCATGCGCGAATATTGATAACTGTATGGCAAGTCAAGATAGCATGAATCGCGCGCTTTTCCCTAACAACATCAGCATTAACGCGAGCCAATCTCAAGATGGGAAGTTCGGATGCCTACAGTGCAAGCAAAACAATAAAGTCCCGCTGCGGGCAAGCAGCGTTAGTCCTGGCTTACAACGATCACAAAAGAAACGTACGGAAAGGTTGTGTATGAGCACAATGTTCACGACAGATATTCCTGTGGATGGTCAACGTCGTGGAAGCTTCATGAGAGAGGCCATTACCTGCGATATACAGATAGTAGAGGAGACCTGCAAACATATTTGAGGAAGACAAGCTGAAAGAACGAACGGAGGCATACCATCCTTCAAAATAGCATTCAACAACCGCGATGATCCGCCAGGCGCTTTGCGAACGACTACACCCATAATCAGTCGCTTTCCGCGAGAAGACGGCGCAACCTAAGTACATTGTTGGTATGCTTTGACTGCCATGAGAAGGAACATGACTGACAAACATGTCATTGTAAGACAGCTGAGCAAATGGAAACACCTACCTCCCTCGTATATCGCTAAAAGTGCGAAGGCCCATAACAGAATGGGACTGTCCATGGTAGCCAGACATCAGGGAAATCTGAAATCCTCCGTAGATCGGGGCCTGTTTACGTAGGGTATGTAGAAAGGGCCCTGTCCATGTAGACCTATGTAGTCTACGTATAGCTTGGTGGGCACTACATAGACCTACGTAGCTGCCACTCACCTGTACATAGACTATATATACTACTATAAGTGCGGGTGATGTCTACGGTAGACCGTTGGCGGCGACAGCAGAAATCTTGAACTGGAAGGAAAATTATTTGAGATAGTGCGGCACACTGTGGTACTTCCAGCCGTCTGAAATAGATGTGTGCTACGTGTTCGGGTTGAGTTTTCCTCAAACCAAGCTAGCGCGAGGAATTTTTCATCAAGTCCAAGCGATCAAATGGTCCGTGCGCACACGTCATCCGCCCCGCATACATCAAATTTATTTTCCAAACTCCGCTGGTCGTCGTCCTTTCCCTCCTTCCCTCATGCGTCCCCACTCCACTTGGTATCCTCTGCGTCAATACCCGCGCTCGCTCTGCTGTAAACAAGCAACGACGGAACGACCGAGGCACAACTAACGTGGAGCAACAGGGCCCAACGTGGAACGCCCAGCTACAAGGAACGTACAAGATTACGGTGACGAAGACACGACCAGCCACAGCCACGAGGACCGAGCCACGACTGACGAGGAACCACCCCACGACGAGGAACCGGACCCGAGGAACGAGGAGCTGCGACCCACGAGAACCCGACCAACGAGGACCAAGTCATCATCAGTAGACGACCAACGAGGACGAGGAAGTGGCTACGACCGCCGCGAGGAGCAAGCCACGAGGAATGAGCCATCACTGACGAGGAACGAGCCACCACTGACGAGGAACGAGCTCTGCCCTCCGAGGAACGGAACGAGCGACGACTAACGAGGACGAGAACGGAGCCACGACCAATGAAGACGAGGAACGACATGGGACGAACCACCTCCAACGATGAACCGGACACAACTTCCAGTCGACCAATTGGCTGACCAGTGCCCGCCATATCCAGGGCCTTATGACCTCCCAAGGCGGTATGTAGCTATGTATATCGCGAACTGTCCTGCCTCTTCCCTGTATCTCTTCTCGCGTATTGTTGGCTTTTTTATTCCCAAATATATGATGCTTTCATCCCTCCTTTCGGGTGGTTCGTCTCGATTTGAATGCCAGTATATAGAATGCCCGGTGATGATTTGAGAGCATAGTTGCATTGTACATCTACAGTCGGTGTACAGCATGCCTATAAGAGATATATGTAGACCTTGTGTAGACCTCAGCGGAGTCTACATAGGTCTACAGAGGTATACGGTGTACCTGGGTGACGGCTACGTAGGTTTACACATAGGGGTACCCTTCTACCTGGCCTACCTGGTGTCTGTAGACTGATGTAGACCGACGTAGCATTTACAGTTTTTCCTGATGGAAAACAGCCTTTGGTATCCAGATTGGGCAGATTGGCGACTGTTATACTAATCAGTGGCTACTCGTCCCGGCCGTAGTAGTGGCTTACGCTGCATGGACCGACAAAAGAGACCTATGACCACCAAAACAGATATCAGGAATGCGACGAACAGTGTAGACATCGCAAGGGCCAGGTAGGGATGGCGATTCCAGACCAGCCACGTCCGCAGTGTGAGGAGAGCTATTCGGAGCATGAGAGCGCGATGACAGCAGTTTTTGGTAACGGGTACGAACCTTCCGCAAAAACCATTCCGATTACTATCATCCCTGAAATTAACGGTCAACATCCATGATGAAGCTTGGGTTAGTAGTAATCGCAACAAAACGGACAAGTATTGATCTTGTAAGCAACTAGGCAGTCGTCGGGGTTCATGTTTGGCGTAAGTTGGACTGTTGAATATTATCAACTAGTTGAAACCACGCGAAAACCAGAGAAACGTACGCCACATGGCCACGGCGATGTCAACGAAGGGGAGGTATCGTGTCAGAAGGTAGAGAATCTTCGTGATACTCCATTTGGCGTGCCATATGAGCTCTACCTCTTCGCCCAGCGTCAAGAGGTAATCAAACAGCTGGAGTGCGCGTGAGGGATCGACACAGGTCTTTCGCCGGGAACTTGCGTACATAAAGGGCGGAGGCGGAAACTATGTTGGAGAGCTGTTAGCTGAGAGGTGATTAGGCAGGGGCCACGGATCGCACCATCGAAATACTGTAAGTAGCAGGAACATGTCAGTAACTTGCCGTCGTAGTTCGAAAACACCTACAGTTACAACTTGCCGATGTTGCAGCCCTGAAATCAGGGCGAGGGCTTGAGATTCAGCCTGCGAATCCATTGGGAGAGAGGAGGTTTTGACGAAAATGCCATGAGAATTCGTTTAACCGAAAGCTGCACCTCAAGCTTCACACGGTGAACAATTGATGATCACTCAGTCAAATTGATCGTGTCCCAAGATGAACATGGTATGAATGACCCAGTTGTGCAAAGGAGAGGTTTTTACAGCTCTTACTCACTGATCGCGGAGATGTACAGATTCTCCGTTAACTGTATCGAGTACGAAGTCACTGTCGATTCGATCCCATCGAGACGATTCGCTTATTCGGCATCGTCTTGAATAGAAATTCAATAACATATCCCCCAAGCGACCGTGTTTTCAGCATGCTGCGACAATTACTTTAGATTCCTATGTATTGCTATGGCGTACAAGCTTACTGGGTAAACGGAGCAGTGGTGGCTGACGAACTGTGAAACCTTATTCTGGCTCACCGCCTTGCCCACCACTGAGTAGAATGTCGTTGCAGATACCTACAAACGTTCCTCCTTCCTCAACCAATACTTGATCAGCTTCAGCGCCTCAGCAGGCTTATCATGCGGGACGTGCAGTAAACGCATTAGCTGGTGGCATCACGACAAAAAACGGAAACCACTCATCATATGCCCCGCGCCCTTCACAGTCGCAAACGTCAAAGGCCCCGTCTCCTTCACAACCCCAGCCGGCTTCTCCCCGCCACCCACATACCACTCCCGCCACCCCTCCTTCCCCCCTCTCCACTCCCCTCCCCTCTCCCACTCCAGCTTCTCCACCCACATCCTATTCGCCACCCAATTGCACTGCCAATCGTATGTCCCCGCATAAATGAGTACACGCACGCCCCGCTCGAGCAGCGACGCCACGTAATACTGGTTCGGGACGCGCCACTTGTCCATGTGCGTTGTGAAAGCGGTGTTGACGGCGGAGGAGGATGAGGTGAAGTTGCCGGGAAAGGAAGGGGGTATGCCGAGCTCTGCGCGAGTGGAGGCGTTGTTGAGAAAGGCGGCGATCCGGTCGGATTCGGCGTAGCAGAGGGTTCCTATGCAGGGCTGAGGTAGACAGGTAGATGGACCAGGAGGAGGAGGAAGAGGAGAGCGATTACCTACTTTGGATATGTCGTAGACGTTCCGTCCACTCGCCCACATGCCCGTTGAGAGCTCGGAGTCGCAAAAGTTGACTGCGGCACGGCAGTTGATGGAATCGAACTGGTCGATGCAGGATGTTTTCATTGCGGCTTGACAGCGCGGGAGCTATCATCGGACCGTGTCTATAAGTCGACAGGAAAGACAACGATGAACGTACCGCTGTCTTCATTCGCACGCAAGTGCTGATAGACTGGAAAGGAACGTCAAGAGCTGCGGTCGAGCACTCGATTTGGTATCGTCCTTCGTAGAGTCTGCGTACATGAGTAAACTCATCAAAGACTCGGACAGGTTAATGGGATGTGCTCACGTTGAAATGTCAGTGATACCGTTGCCTATAATTACACTAGCCAGATTGATAACGGGGCGTCCTTGGGCCTTGGCGATGGTATTCTGGTCGTAAATCTCGCTTGCAAAGACTGGTAGGTATCGGCCCTGTTACTCCTTGTCAATTCCTATTCAGAACACGAAAGGTTTGTACTCACTCCATACGACTCTCCTGCTAGGTGAAGCTTCCGCCCAGAGAACTGCTTGAACGTCTCAAAGAATATCGTTATAAAGGCGTGGATATTCTTGGCCGCGTCTTCAGTGGTCTCGATAGTTTCGCCATAGTCTGCATACGAGAAGCCAACGCCTACTCTGTCCACGTACGATGAGGAAGTCAAACATCGAAGGCGCAAGCTTACGGCTGGTCGAGGAAGAAAACGTTGGCGGCTTCAGTCCAAGAATACGGATTCCAAGTTGTGCCGTTAACAGAGTCGGTGTTCATATCGATGTTACATGGACCTGAGCGATGTTAGCAGCTATCATAGATATAAACGCAACGTGCATACCAAGTTCCATGAGAAGACCCATGGCCGATGAGGCTCCCGGACCTAACGACTAGTCGAGGCAAAGCGTTTACAAGAAGGTAAATCTTACCTCCATTGATCCACATCATAACATCGTCTAGAGGGAGTACGTATCAGAGCAAGCTCAGCGATCTTCCATGTCTCCTCACCTTCATCTGGGTTTCCTCTGCTCTCGAAGAAGTAAAAGAATAGATGTTTAGCGCCATAATCAACGTCGAGATAGCCCGTATAGACACTTTATACAAGTTCAAGTCAAGATCCCAAGAGCCAAACGCCACGTACTTGACTGTTGGATCACAAAAGTTACTTCTCTTGATACGAACACCGTGGGCAGGGTATTTTGCATGGCTGAGAGTGATAAAGTGTTCAGATTGAAGCGAAGATAGATGCAGATCAGCAGAGCTCAGGGGTATTTGAGATGCGAACGCTCCGACGACGACGCTGAGCAGTAACGCCAGGTATCGCATGGTGGTTGGCGACTAAGTACTTCCTCCCGACGCGCCTGTGAACAGACCGATAAGCCCGGCAGGCATCCTAGCCATGAGGAATCGATTAGCTAATGTGATCGAGGCCTCCGAAAAACGACTTGCCCTTCATCTCCACACGCCCTCGCGATAGCAAGCAATAGCAAGGATGCGAAGCCTGCCAAAGCCATCGTCAAGGAGTTCAAGACCAAGGACGTCAAGAAAGTGAAAGAGGCTAAAGTCCAAAGACTCGAGCAAACTTGGAGAAGGAGGTCAAGCAGTCGCGCGAAGGGATTTACCGTATGTCGTACACTGTTGATGCTCGCGTTTTTTCATCGTTCCGTCTAGAAAAAGTCGAAAAAATGCTACACCTATCCCGCCCAAGGTCTGGCGATCCTGACGCTAAGGACTATGATGATGAACCCTCCAAAGGCTTCCCCCAAGCTGCCCCCCGTTCCTCCGGCAGAGGTACGCTGTCTCGTAAATATTGTCTCCTATCTGACTTTTCATCTCGAGGCGCAGTCTTCTCAGAGAGCTATGGCGCAGAAGAAAAGCCCAGGCCCGCCCTGATCACCAAACCCGCGCTCCTTACCACTGATTTCCGATTCCGACTCTGATTCTTATACCCCAGCGCCCAAGCTCACACTCTCTATAAAGGCGATATGTCTCCAACAGCGGTGGATGCTAGAGGACACTTTGGTCGACGACCTGACGCAACTTCGGGGTGGCCGTCTTGTCGGGGCACCAGCAGACGCGTCTTCGAGGTAAGTAGTCGCCTTTCCGTGTTCAAAACCGACGGGAGGTGACAGCGGCACTGCAAGTAGAAGGACTACGCAACTGGACGAGGCCGACGTGCAACGTGCAACGTCGTCGCAGATGATGGTGGTACGAAGGATTGTCAATGTGGCGATCGATCCCAGCCTGTGGGCGCTCTTTTTCAAGTCTTAATTTAACATCGTGATACACTGCGACACGGTATGCATGTACTGTAATAAATTTTACCCACTTAACCTTTGCGTTCAGATCTCTTGCTGGCCTTTCAATGGGACGCTCCAGGTTCTGTCTTTTATTGGTGATGTGGCGTATTAGACTTATTCTTTAGCCGTCGACACTATTTGAACATCTATATGCACACAGGAAGAAGAATAAACGTCGCATTTATGTTCTAATTCTCGTATCACGGACTAAGCCTGAGGCGCAAGCGCTTGAGCTTGACGAAATTGGCTCAACAACCGGACTCGACCGCTCTCCAGCTCACCTAGCAAGCAAGCATTGATTCGCTTCTAGGTCAAAGTGGACGATACTGAAAGCGCAGGAAAAGACGAGACGGATAATGCGTGTCGCATCTTTTCAAAATACTTCGGAGCAAGCTCAACGTTACTTGATGTACTCACTTGCGCAAATTGATCGCACGACGCAGCTTGGATCCATCATGTAGCGCATTCTTTTGGTGTTGGTACGTTGCACGCTGAGCAAGGGGTATGTCTTCTTTTCCCAAAAAAAAGATCTACCCACCCTAATTTATCTTTCCCAAGAGCGCAGAGGAGTTACTCCGATGTCCGTTACCAATCGCACAGGCAAGCCCGCCTGTTCCTTGTGCGACTGTCGCCAGCATCCAAAGTCTATGATCATTAGGCGACATTGGAGAACAATGATTCGCCTTATTTGGCGAACAAAGACGACCAAGTGGTATATCTCTTTGTTGGCTCGACCACGTGAGACGCATTGCCTTTCCTCTCATCCACCATCTTTGTTATCCAGTGCGACAATCAAAGCGCTAGAGCTCGTTCTCCCCAGCATATATAAAACATGTCTAAAGTACGCACTCATTCAGTTGACCGAGGATTGTCTAATTCTCGATCTCAGACCGTGAAGCACAAGCGTGGCGCACTAATTGACGTCGACCCACGCGTCGAGTTTCTCGCAACCTCCAATGACCCGCCCTTAGAGAGAGAAAAGATAGAGATGTCGGCGATACTCGTCCGCGTTCGCGCTCTCATTAAAGGCTTGAATTCCAAGAAAATATCAGCTCAAAAAGCCAAGCTCGAAGCCTATGCAGACAAACTGGCCTCTGTGATCCACCCCATGCGCTTCATTCCCCCCGAAATCCTCAGCGAGATCTTCTCTCACTTTGTCGCCGACCCGGATCTGACATGTCAAGACGTGATCATGAAGGATGACCGCTTCGTAGACAGCCTAGACACCAATAGCGGCGTGTGGGCTTTGACCCACGTCTGCTCTCGTTGGAGACAAATTGTTACCAACACTTCCTCTTTGTGGACCACTGTAGGCTTCCCGTTCGATAGGCATCCAAAATCCCCCGTCACTGCCGACATCCTCACTACCTATCTGGAGCGGTCAAACCATCACGCCCTCAACGTCATCATTCACTCAAAAGACGACATATCCAACGAACCAGCTACAGAGGTGCTAATGAAAACATGTCAGCGATGGCGAACAGCTTGGTTCCAATTTCCATTGGACACTTTCCTAGCGTGGCAGACGCCATTTCCCTTCCACCAGCTGGACAAGCTACGCGTCTGCATCCCGCAGCCGGAGCTGCCATTGGCTGCGTTGGACGAGGGCTCGACAGCGCGATGCCGTGCATTTGGCGATGCGCCTGTCCTCATCGACCTCACCGTCGACCACCACGTCATCTTTCACGACCTTTTCGAGCTCGATTGGACCACTCTACATTTCTTCTCTCAGGAGAAGAGGCTTCGACCCAATTTTGTCGAGATCTATCCCGTGTCGGACATTCTATGTTCGATCATGATCCTCACCCGAGCAACCTCCCTGGAAAGCGCGCAATTCAACGTCAACGAATTCGACACACGGTATGAGGTCGACTGGGTGCAGGCGATGAACAATTACATGCTCAGCACTGGAGGGGTTATACGAAATGAAGCACTCCCGTTCTTGGTGCTAAAGGGCCAGAGGGGGGGCTGGAACTGGCTGCTCTCTAACATCGAACTCCCTAACCTCCAGACGCTCCACTATCACTCATGCTCTGAAGACCAGCGATTTCCCGAACCGCTTCCTGCCGCCGTTGGCAAGAACCTGCGAAAGCTGGTGGTGCATGTCGTGGACGACACCGATACAGAGCCTATCAAGGCGTTTTTGAACATGAC
>QLPD01005554.1:0-16517 GCA_003314085.1 Hymenopellis raphanipes | reverse complement strand
GCTTGGTAGACTGGCTCTGTATACCTGAAAACTACATAGATGGGTCGCTATTTCGTACTGCTATTGATCGGAACTCTGTATTTAATCGTCTCGCTACAGTACTGACAGCAACAATATTCTCCAAGGTATGGGTGTTCGCGCGTGCAATTGTCCATTGCAACAAGTTCAAAAGCATAAGCTAAATTGACGTAGTGGCCGTTTTCGGGAGCTAGGGCTAGGGTCGCGTCATAGAATAAAGCAACTGTCTTCCTGACCACTTTCATCGACAACTAACAGACTATCCTAGCCATTGTCCACCTGTGAGCGTTGAAAGAAACGTTTTGCGCGTAGCTAACTATCTTCAGGACCATCATGGGCTTTCAAGATCTACCCGAAGAGCTGCTAATCTCTATATTCAGCCATCTTTCCCTGTTTGATTTGAACGTTTGTCGACGTACATGCCGCTCCATCAACGATATAATCTCCAATTCGGTCAACTTGCGTTACCAAGTGGCGCTGGAAATGTATGGCATGGCCCATAACCCAAACTGCACGCTCGACATTGCTGAATGTCTACGGCGACTGGAACGGCGCGAACAGGCGTGGGGGACCTTGACGCCCAAGTTTACAAGGACACTTGACGTTGAAAACAACGTCAGTGGCATTTACGAGCTGTCTGGGGGCACGTATTTCCTTGGCGCATCCAAGGAGCGCACGATTCCGTTTCTTCGTCTGCCCACTGATCGTACTAGTCCTACACACTGGGACACGCTGAGGGTCGACGGTGAAGTCGTGGATATAGGAATAGCATTGTATGAACATGATCTGTTCGCAGCTATAGTCCTGTGCGTGCTTTCTTTGTCATATAACATATACCGTGGTTAAACAGTGCGCAGCGATCCAAGTCCCGTTGTGAAGATCAAGTTGTACAGTCTGTCAACCAAGAAACCACACCCTCTTGCGAAGAAACATGCTTTAAAAGTGCAGGAACACACTGTGGCTCGATTAGCTGTCGGTGTTGAGATAACAGGCGACCTCTTGGTCCTTGTTACTCGCGAGATGGTCCTTGACGTGGTACCGGACACTGTTTATGTATACAACTGGAAACAGGGAACGCTCCTCAAGGAGATTGTTGCACGCGTGGATCCAGAAGACGGCGAACCCGTGCAAGGTTTCTCTGGCCTGGCATTCCTCACTCCCACCATTATCGTTCTCCCCAATCTCGTAGAACGCACACTCGAGATCTGGTCCCTGGACGATTCATCGACAAATGATCCCCTCGTGTCCTTGGATCTCCCCGCACTCAAAGAAGGGAACGATATTTCTCATATGGCGTGTCGCGGTTCGCCCAACCCGAACGCAATGTCCAAGGACCCAGACCACGCGTTCCACCCGGCCTACCAGGACTCCCTGGTGATCTTCCACGCTCACTTCACTTTGAACGTGCACAACATTATGACCTACGTGTTCTTCGTCCATCGCCGCGCTCTGTTGTCTTTCCTTCCCGCGGCGCCTCACAAGATCGCTGAATCGGTGCCATGGGAGGACTGGGGACCCCACAACACGTTTTGGATGCCGTCTGGCAACATCGATTGGATCACGACGACTTCAGGCCAGCGGCATGTGATGACTAGCTTGGGCAGGGACCAGGAATTGTATATCTTCGACTTTAATCCCATTGCGGTGGCAATGGCGAAGCATGGGGTGTACAAGGGGCGTGGTAAAGTCATGGACGGTCTTCATAGGATGTCGAATGTGCCGTTTGTGGATAATCTGGGCGCTCAGCTGCCTTTTATCATGAATTTCAGGCAGCTGCCTCCTGGTGTTGACGGAGTGTTGATGGATGAGGAGCGGATAATGTGTTTGAAGGCAAGTGATTTTGTCTATCGTGTCCTTTGGTCTATTCACCCACCACTATCAGAGAAATCATACAGGAAGAATAGCCCAAATCGAAATGATGTATTTTGGTTAGCGACTCAATGCAGAGCATTGTTTGTGTCCTAGCGCTGGACGCGACACCTCAGAATCACGTCTTTTCACCCTCTCCATTGGAATGTGCTTCCTTTTCGTCGTCCTTTTGCTCTTGGGTAGCCGAGCTCTCTTCTCGTCTCGCCCGTAGACGGGTTCCTGTCGCCGATTCATACCCGAAGAGTTTGACGCGTCCCTTGTATACGACGTAAATGGGCACAGCGCCACTGCAAAATGAGACTAACCTCTTTCCACTTGAAATACACCAGCACGACGATGACGGCGATCCAATACAACACGTAAGAGAGGATCGTACCCACTGCAGGCAGACTTGGTTAAGGTCATTTTCGCCATAAGTACGTGCGGCGACCTACGAGATCCATTGTTGGACCACCCAAGGAGAGCGTTGAAGATGGTCCAGCCTTGTCCGCTGATCTTGTCGTTTGGATTGCAGCAATTCAGGTGCCAGACGTTGCCTTGGACGCGGTACGATCCCGGTTTACTTCCCTTAATGTCGTCAACGTCCTTTCCCAGCAACACGTTGTACGCGTGCCGTTCAAAGGCGCCGACTGCACGCGAGAAGAGTCCGGCGCCGATGAGAAGCAGGAGGTTCGTCATGACGATGAGGAAGACGGTCAAAGCTGGATACCATACGTGATTCGCGCGTTGATTCGTGGGACGTGGGCTTAGTACTTACTAGTGCGGCTAGCGAATTCGTAGACGAGGAAACCGCAGATCAGGCCTGCGACGAGGGCGGTGATGGCGGCGATAGGGATGGATGTGGCTGCTTGCCCGAGGGAGACGCCGCCTACGAATACGACGGCTTCGAGGCCTGGAGTTTTTTCTGGGTTATGGAATTCTCTTTGGAGAGGACAAGAGGTAGTATATGTACCTTCGCGCAAGACTGTGATGAAGGGTAGAAGGAAGAGTGCCCATTTCCCGGTGAGATCTCCGTGTCGATCTGAAGAGTTGGGTGAGGAGGCTGAACGATATCATGAAGGTGTGGTAGAAGAGCATACGGGATCCATCGAACGAGCGCTCGAGCTTGATGCGCCATTTAGCTTTGGCTATGTGACCGTACGGTTTAATCGTCGTTTTGGCTGGAGAGACACTATGTACCTCGATCCATTTTGAGCATCGTTACTCCCATGACGAAGATCATCAATGCTGCAAGGAGGTAGAAGATGCCTGCCAGTGTGAGAGGCTCAGTCTAGGACATTGAGCATTATTGATACTGACCTTCCCAGAGCTCCTCGGATTTTCGGTAGAGGTTGGAGGCTTTTGTGAACCATATTGCGATGAAGGCGGCGCCGATGGCAAAGGCGATGAATAGACCGATGCCCGCGCCGGCAAAGATCTCAGTGAGGCTGTCAGTGGAGCGGGTCAAGAGAGAGAGGGAGAGCGGTAGGTACTTGGATGCGCAACTTGCGTACGAGTCTTTTTCGGGCGGAAGGAGAGTCGACGTCGTCGTGTTCCGGTTCCGGTTCGGGTTCGTGTGCAGAGGTGGATGCTCCCTCTTCCTCAGCAACAACAGTGGTGGATTGATGTGAAGGATGGTCTTCGTGGACGAGCTGCTCTGCGAGTCCTAGGAGGACGGAGATGATGATTGCGGCCTCTAGTGTTTCGCGGAAGACGATGAAGAAGATGGGTATGGAGAAGAGCTGCTTTGCCATGGTGTCGTGGATGGGGTAAAGGAGCGCTTCCGCTCAGACCAAGTCTGAAAATTAATTGAATTCGAAGGGCGGCTAGTTTAGGAGTAGTGGGTCCAAGATTTGTGGTGTTCCGGAAGTGAATAAGCAGAAGCGCCATCATAGATTATGTAGAGATGTGTGGCGGGAGCATCTTCTTGTAGATCTGAGGTATCAGCCTTGCAAGAGATATTTTGTCTCGCATCAGACGTCGACAAGTGAGTCTTCTGGAATAGTCGCGCTGATACCTGTTGTTTGCGTGTTGCCAGTGTAGGTGGCGTATATTTACGCCGTGGAGAAGTTGCCGGTGTGAGGACTCATTAGTAGCACGTTGCGACAACTTCTGGGCTTCTTTCATTTATGTACGTAGGGCCTCGAGCTGGGGCGCATGACTTGTTCTCAGCTTTGCTATAGCTTTTGTCCGTCCTTATATGCAGCGCAAAGTGACTTTATGTTTCCTTGAATGCGCGAAGAGTGTGTCCCTTGGGCGTGTACACAATCAATGATGCAGGGGGCAAGTCTCCTGGTCGACTGAGGGCGGGGTCAGGGGCGTTGCCAAGCATGGGATGTTATTGCTATATTTGGGGGGCTGTTGTTGATTTCAAACCTTTCGGCAAGTTTCTGATAGTTGTCCTCCTTGTTTTCTTGAAATCGTCTCCGAATTGATGTTGCACTGGCCGCTGGTCGTCCTATAGCCTTTCCTTTACTCAATGTTGGTCTTTCCTCAAAATACCCTTGCTTATTCGCTAACAAAGACTAGGGCACCCATGCAAACACCTCAGGTCAGCCTGCGGGAGCGAATTGCAGCTTTGCAGCAACGAGATTCCCGCTCGACGTCGCCGAATCCGCCCACTGCCTCCGTGTCCTCCAATGCCGGCGCTTTACGCGCTAAAATTGCCAAATTTGAGATGGAGGGAGCGGTACCAGCGCCGCGAGGAAGTTTTGGGATGGGCGCGCCGCCTTTAGCGGAGAATGGGCAGCAGAAACGGCGTGGGGAACTCTACGGCAACCGTATTCCCAACCAGATGCGGCTAGCCAGTAACCCTCCACCGTCGAGCCTGGGTCGTTCAACATCGCCGCTGCCGACTACGAGGAGAAATATGTCCATGTCCGGCTCCGACTTTGATAACTCGGAGTCGAGCAAGGAAAAATTACGCTCCTTCTCTCCTCCCCCGATTGACACAGGTGGCCATCATAAGCCGAGGGTTCCATCGTTTGCTACAGCATTGGACATTGCGCGAAGGGCCGATGCAGACATCCAATCACGCGACGTTCCTCCATCCCCATCGCCTTTGGTGCGCAGGAGATTCTCCTCATTTACCAGCGACGATGCTCCTCCACGTGTCGCCGCTCCCGACGAATCCACGCTCGTTAATTCTATTGTACGTGTTTCCAAAAATATATTACCCTTCTAACATACTTCCAGGCTGTACATATCACGGGGGACAGTATACTACCACAGACAACCGGCGACAGCTTTATACAGCCAAAGTACTTGCCGTCTCTGGTGACTGAAGCGGACGAAGAAGACGAGGACGAACTGTATCAAGAGATGGAAATACCTGCCAATAATTCTGCCGACCTGACCGCCTCGCCTCTTGATTCTCCATTTCCCTCCGACAATCCCGTAATCTGCATCACTGAGGAAGATCCGGCCATTGATGGTTCTACCATTCTTACGCCTAACGTCGAGGCAGAGCCTGAGGTTGCTTTACCTGCGAACGCGCCCGAATCACACATTCCTACCTCCGTCGACCCTGAAGCTGATAAAGTTCGAGAGCAGAATATTACAACAGACCGCGGTATTCAAGAATCCGAACCTCACGCGGACTTACCTTCAGAACCTGTGGGCCAAGACGAGATTGGGTTAACCGAGGATGAGGCTGCTAGGGCTGCTCCTCCTAATGCCATCTCAATCTTCGTCGAGGATACCGATAATACGTCCACTTTATCGCTAGAACCAGCACCTACAAGTTCCGCAAATGACGCAACGATACCTTCCCCATCTCGAGAAGAAAAGACGCCTACCTCTTCGTCTCAAATTCAAGATTCCCCTGCGCTGACTTCCTCACCATCTACCTCTGAAGCTCGTCCCCGGCTCAGCGACGATACAAGTCCTGACCGTTCTGCTCGCCCAATATCCATGTCCAGTATCCTGTCTGATACGGATTCTCTCTTTACCATGCCCACCTTCCTCGAGTTGAGAACAACCCCGCGATACCAATACAAGGAGATGCCTGACTCGCCATTCGTCATCGCTCCTGCCACACCATTCGAGTCTACGCCTGTAAGGGCACGACCTCCGAGCATGGTTGATGACAGCTCTGGATCTTCCTGCAGCTCAGACTCGAGAGGCGCCACGTTTGCCCAACAGCAGGACCAAAGCCCCGTCGAAACTGAGTTTGGCGTCGTTTCGGTGCATACGCAGTCTCATTCATTTACACTCGGGACCCCGATACAAGTTTATAACGAGCCAGTGACTCCTACGGAGGATCGCTTCCTCCCTGGGACCAAGTCATTCTCGGCTGTGGTGCATGGCAAGATTAGGGAGGTGCATACCCTTCCCTCGAAGAGTAACCCTACTGTGCCAATGACGCCACAAGTGAAGCGGCTCCGCAAGTCCGTCGTGGAGCCTCCGCCTAGCCCTGGGTCGGGCGAGCTCGCACTACTCATGCACAACGCGGCGTTGCTGGAGAGTAGGCTAGAGCATGGGGAAATTCCAAGTGAGGCTGCAGCCCCAGCAATCGCTACTGTACCGGAGGAGAACGAGGAGGCGGAGAAAGAAGAACCACCAGTAACAACTGTTCCTGCTGCGCCGCCAGTGGGTGTAGCCAAGCGGCATAAGCGAACTTTCAGGATACCGCAGAATCTTGGGAAGAGTAAAAGTGGCCAAGGGCATAATCGAGAGTCGAGCGCCAGTACTTTTGCTGAGGAGCAGCCTGCGCCGCGGACGAGTGGAAGTTTCCGGATTCGGACTAAATCAGGATATGGGTCTGGGAGAGAGTCTTTGGATGATCAGGTCCCGCCGATACCTGAGCGACCACAAACTCAGTACGCCATATTGCAGCCGATGCCGGAAGGTGAGGTCCCGCCTACACCGCCGCCGAAGAGTCCGGGCGCCCGCTATTTGAGTAGTTTCCGGCGGTTAGGTACCAAGGCGTCAAGGCATAGTGTCTCGACATCTTCGGAGATCTCGTCGGACGACTCGATTCCAGTCGTGACTCCGCCTGACCAGAGTGTGGAGTTTGGTGTCGGGGATGGGCTGTCAACGCCTCCACCGTCAGGCATTGCGTGGCCGAGTTTGAGTCCTAAGAAGGGAGCAACTGTTGGGAGGGCGGCGTCTTTTGCGAATCAGCTATGGAGTAGGGGGAGAGCGAAGAGTGGCACGAGTATGGTTAGCATTGGGGATGATGATGGTTGGTCTTTGTTATATTCTCTCTTACTTCTTTGCTAACTAGAAAGATAGCTGATCGCGCCACGCTGAGCTCGTTCAAGGGTGTCAAGATACGTCTACATCGCAAACCATCTGCGCCGACTGTTCCCAAGATTCCCTCTGAGATGTCGGGTACGACGATTGTTCCACCTATTCGATCACATTCCTTGCACGCGCGTTCGGACAGCAAGCTGGTTATACCTTCGGCTGACACGTTACCCAAAATCTCTCCAGCACATAATCAAAGTCAGACTGTTATTTCGTCTTCATCCGAGACGATCAAACAACCGCATCGACCTGTATCTTGGGCGACGACGTCGTCTACCTCGCCGGATACCAGTTTGGATCGCGACTTGTTTGACGCGTTCCCGTCGCCGCCTAAATCGCACAACGACCGTCCGAGTGTTGATTCGCAGTCGAGGGGATACGCACAGGGTCCCGCTCCTCCGCCTCCGCCATCGTTTAACATGCCGTCGTCGTATTCTAGTGGCGCGTCGTTGAGCCGGACGTCGACGGCGGAGACGCATAAGCAGCACTTGAGCTCTATGAGCTTGTTATAATAGTGGCGGAAGTTCCTAAAGATACTCACATATACTCATCATCATATATATCATTATCTACCTACATCGATATCTGCCCTACTATTTTACCCTCATTTTCGTTTTATTCCCTTTTTCCCTCTTTGCTCTCATACGACTTGCTTGGTTGCTCTGCTTTCGTTTTTTGTTTCTTCTTTTGAAATCGAACCTAGTTGTCACTGTAACATATTCATTACGTTTTTTGGAGCGTGCTGCTTGAGCAATATGTTGTTCTTGGAGATGTAACCTTTCATACTTGGTGAGGATGATTTGGGATGGCCCCAGATTGTTAGATCTCGTTTTGGACGTCGAGTCGTCAATTGGCGATGGACCTTGATGCAGGAAATCAAGACGCCACAAGCTTTCATGATCGTGGATGGTAAAATAATAGTAGACAAATGTCCAGTTTATATTCATCATCGTTAACTCGTCGTAATAATATCATAAATAGTCCTTTGAGATGCCGCCAAAAAGTCATCAAAGATCGCGGTGGTGGCATCTCGACAATAACAAAGTAAGAAGTAAAGGTCATCGCGCCTCAATCATGGTCATTATCATCGCTTAGGCGCGGAGGAAGCCGCGCCCAAACTTGGCCGAGCGGGTGTTGGGAATCGACGAGGGGCAGTCGCTCGAGCCCGAATCGAAGCCGCCGTTCTACATCAACCCGTTTATTAGCAAAGAAAGACTCAACAAGAAAGAGAAAGAGGAAGGGGCGTACGGTGAAGTAGGTACAAAACCCAGCGACCTCGTACGTGCACGAGATGAACGTATCGACCGTGCCCTCCTTCACAAACGCGCCGCCCGCGTTGTCCTTGGGCGGGCACGCGCCCGTAGAAGACGAAGAGGGAGGGGTGACGTCAGCGGAAGAGGGGCACACGCTCGAGCCGGAGGAGAACCCCCCATTGAGGAAGTACGTGCAGAACGACGTGGCGTATGTGCAGTCGAGGAAGCCGTCCGCGTCGATGGTCGAAGACTCCAACTTGCTGCCGGCGTTGTCGGCTGAGGGGCAGGAGACGGTAGGCGAAGAAGGAGGGGTGTTGTCAATCACGTCGGCGGAGGAGGGGCACACGCTCGAGCCGGAGGAGAACCCCCCATTGAGGAAGTACGTGCAGAACGACGTGGCGTATGTGCAGTCGAGGAACCCGTCCGCGTCGATGGTGGAGGATTGTAGAGCGCTTCCGGCGTTGTCGGCTGCGGGGCAGGAAGCAGTGGGGGTAGCAGCGCGGCGCGCGGGGGTGGTGCTCCCGATGGACGAGGGGCAGAGGCTGGAGCCCGAGTCAAAGTTGCCGTTCTGTTGAAGAATTATAGTCAGTATGAGATCCCAAATGCAGTTTGTGAAAGTACTTACCGTGAAGTAGGTACAGAAACTCGTCTCGTACGCGCACGAGATGAACGTACCGACGGTTCCCTCCTTAATGAGCGCACCCCCCGAATTGTCTGTGGGGGGACACACGCCCGTCGAAGAAGGGGGAGTGTCGTCAATCACGTCAGCGGAGGAGGGACACACGCTCGAGCCGGAGGAGAAACCCCCATTGAGGAAGTACGTGCAGAACGACGTGGCGTATCCGCAGGCGAGGAAGCCGTCCGCGTCGATGGTGGACGACTCCAACTCGCTGCCGGCGTTATCAACAACGGGACAGGAAGCGGTCACAGCGCGCTTGGCCGCCGCCCAGCCACTCAGCTGGTCAGGACAGTCGCTTGATCCCGAGCTGAAGCCTCCATTCTATTGAACAAAAAAAAAAGATTCTTTAGTGCAATGTAAAGGCTGGTGTAAGCCAACATACCGAGAAGTACGTGCATGTACGAGCTTGGGGGTACTTGCAGCTCACAAAGCCATCGCTGGTGGTACCTGCGCTAGACAAGGGGGACCCCGTCTTATCAGCCGCAGGACAGTTCAGCGCCGCGGCAAAGCCGACAGCAGACGTGAGAAAGACAAAGTTGAAGCGCGTCATCATGAAAAGGAAAAAATTAAAAAGGGTTGAGACGAAGAAGAGTGAAAAATAGAGGGTGAGCAAGAAGGAGAAGAAGAAAAAGAGCTCGGTGAGGAAATTCTCCCTCAGAGTACATTCGCTTTTATACTGCACATTGACAATGACATCGAGTAAGCAGAGGCGATCTTAGCGTCGGAGACGTCGGTCAACTTTTGTGTCACCGCCACTTGGGCCGAGCGCTCGTACTGCAAGCGGGACTCTGGTCCTAATAGGAATGGCCGTGGGCTGTGAGGCGATCGTGGATTCGGCACCGGCATCGTACCGGAGATTTTGAAATCTCAAGTGAATCCACACTTGTATGAATAATGAGCGCGCCCTGTTCCATAATGTCGGCTGAAACGAGCCACGAAGAATGTGGCGCCATGTTTCAGTCTTCGGTACGTAGAGGGGGGAGAGCCACGCATCCAAGCGCCCGGATTGGTCGTATTCACAGCCCCGGGCGGAAATGTAATTGGGCCGTTTCGATTTCATGTGAAGTTCAAGGAACGTCTGGAAAAATAACTTTCGGAACGCAAGAACATTACAATATGTTTCTAAACTGCAGCACGATGGATGACATCGAATATTATGACCGATAGTCTCCGTTGATCCTCACATATTCCTATCGTGCGTAAGTCCCAGCGCGAGTCGATACTGACAAATAAGGGGACTCACATAACTGAAATCACAAGTCCAATATTTAGCTTCTGCCTCTCCCAAGCCACCAAGATCTACGCATAACTCAAAGTCTTCCTGACGGAGAATCTCACTGGCACGCTCTTCGTCTACGTTCTCGGGTTCACCGTTGACCAGAACCGGGAGGGCAGCAGTACCGTCCGCTGGAATGAAGGATACGCTGACAGTCTTGGGATCGACCTCACGAGTTAGAGGCACGGAACCAGTCGCTGCAAGGATGCGTCCCCAACTGCAAAAGACATGAGATGTTGGATGTTGGAAGGGCAATACACATACTTGGCGTCTTCGCCGTATAATGCTGTCTTCACTAGTGCAGAGGTAGATATTCGCGAAGCAATCTTGTGCGCGTCGGCATATGTGGCGGCATTCTAAAAACAACACATCAGAGAGTGTCGGTCTAAGGCTCGAGTGACATACCTTGACAGTAACGGTGACAAACTTTGTCGCGCCTTCACCATCTCTGACGACAAGTTGGGCCAGATCAATAGCAAAAGCAGTGAGCTCTTGTTTGAACTGCTCAAACGCCTCTTTGTTATTCGCCTCGTCTATCTCTGCTGCAGCCCCATCAGCGGCACCGTTAGCCAAAACGAGAATGGTATCGTTGGTCGACATATCCCCATCCACGCTGATAGAGTTGAAGCTCCGATCCACAGCATATGTGAGCGCGTCTTGCAAACTCCGGGGAGACACGGCGGCGTCAGTCATGATACAGCCCAGCAGCGTCGCGTGCAGTTGCCCCTTTGGCGGACCCATATCTGGGTGAATCATCCCAGCTCCTTTATCCATGCCAGCCATCCGGTATTCGACGCCGTCAATCGTGAATACGCGCGATCGAAGCTTGGGGAACGTGTCGGTCGTCATGAACGCCTTTGCCGCGCGCTCCCATGCGTCGAAATTGTTCTGCAGCGTTCGCTGGTCGGACTGTTGGGATTGGATAGCGGACAAGATTTTGGAGATGGGCAGGTTTTGGCCGATAACGCCGGTGGACATGACGAGTGTTTCCGGGTTGGTTGACGGAGCGGGGGAGAGAAGAGCGTCTGTTGCTTTTACCATTGCCCAAGCGTCGTCCATGCCCTGCTTCCCGGTGACAGCGTTCGCACAGCCACTGTTTACGACGACCGCGCGAGCGCGTCCGCCATTTCTTGTTAATACGTCTTCGGATACGACGACGGGCGCTGCTTTGAAGGCGTTTCGGGTGAAACAGGCGGCGGCCGATGTGGGTTTGGACGATGTCGAGAGGATAATTCCGAGATCGGGAATACCGGAAACTTTTTTGACACCGGCGTGAATGCCAGTCAAGAGATATCCCTTGGGAAATGTATTGGACAGTAGTGGTCCATGGTGATGCGCCTTTGAAGGCGTTGGTTTGACGGTTATCGTCGAGAGGAACCGCCTGGCTGTCTGCGACATGGGAGAACGAAACCAAGCTTTCCTCGGATGCTTTGATATCATTTGAAGCGCGACTTTGGCTGTAGAGCTGTTATATTGCTATTGGTACGCTACAAAAAGCTATCAACAGTTATCAAAACGGAGATACAAAACTACTTCGAGAGCTTTTGTTCATTCTGGGAATCAGTGAACAGGCCAATAGTAAGGCATTTCCACGATAAAAATCCCATGAATGATAGCACGACGAACGTGCTGCTTTTTTCTCTTCCATCGCTCCGTTACTTGGACAGTCGACACATTCAACAGACAAGTGCAGCACAAATGCTGCATCGATGGTGAAGAAGAAAGGGTCGGCGCGATTTCCATTTGACAGTCGGCGGCCCGGCCACTAACAAAGACAAAGTTTGAGCACAGCCACTGATGTGTAATACCAAGTTTACTCAGCGGTTACTCAGAACGTTATTCACCTCCTCCCAGTACGTCTCTTGTCAGGATTTTTGAGTCTAATGCTGACATTTCACAGTTAGAGTTGTTAGCATAGCATGTCTTATGAAGAAACACATTTGGTGAACGCATTGGTAACTTGTTCTTGCAAGCGAGCTCTTTCTGGTCCAAGATAACGCGCTTGCGAATCCAAACGGCACTGTCCTTTATTACACTCAGTCCTTTATCTATACTCAGTAGCCAGTCAGGGTTAAACTGGCGTCTTGGAGGTTACAGCCCTATAAAGCGCCTGTCGACCATCTATCTGCTTTCCAACGCGTCTAGAGTTCAATCATCTTTTACAAATCATGTCTATCCCCACTACTACTCGTGAATTCTACTTGAAGAAGGTAGTACGCGCACTTCATCATTTCTATTGACTCACTACGAACCAAATTGCACAGACCGGCTGGTACAATGACTTGGAGGAGAGGACCGCCCCTCTTCCGCCTCCCAAAGCTGGAGAAGTCCTCGTCAAGATCCACGCCGTCTCCCTCCAAGTACTCTCTCTATAGCCCACATCGCCCTCATGTATCATCTGACTTGTAGCCCACTAGTACCGCGACATCATGATAGCTTGCGATTCCTATCCAGGCAACATGTACATGGGTTCGCTCTATCACTCTCTCTTCCCATAACTGACGAGACCCAGACTACAACCCCAAGTCGTCCCATGCTCCGACATGGCAGGCGAAGTCATCGCCCTCGGCTCAGACGTGACCGAGTGGAACGTCGGCGACCGCGTCTGCGCCAACTTTAGCACCGAGCATCTGCACGGCGACTCGACACCCGCGAGCGTGCGGGCAGAGCTCGGAGGGCAGGCGCATGGGGTGTTGACGCAGTATAAGAGTTTCAAGCCCTATGTGAGTTACGAGTCGTCCATTCCGTCTGTTGACCTAACTTTTGGTGGGTCGTACTAGTCCCTCGTTGCGATCCCCGCACACCTTTCTTACGAGGAGGCGTCGACGCTTCCGTGTGCGGCGCTCACGGCGTATAACGCACTCATGGGTCCACGGCCTGTCAAGGCTGGGGATACGGTTCTCGTTCTTGGTACTGGGGGTGTCTCCATGTACGTCTTTTCGAGTGTCCTAGACTGTAATCTTACCGTGTCTTTACCAGGTTCGGGTTACAGTTCGCCGTCGCATCTGGGGCGACTGTCATCGCCACGTCCTCGTCCGACGAGAAATTGGCGCTGGCTGCAAAGTACGGAGCGAAGCACCTCATCAACTATTCGAAGACCCCGGAGTGGGAGAAGGAGGTTTCCAGAATTACTGAAGGGCGCGGTGTTGATCATGTTCTTGAGGTGTGTGGCGACGTGCTGTACAATCTCCTTCTCTACTAATCACTCCTCTATAGATTGGAGGTGCGGGAACGTTAGAGCGTTCTATGCTCTCAGTTAGATATGGCGGCTACGTCCATATCATCGGTGCTCGCGCCAAGGTAAGTAATTGAAATGTGGACTAGTGTTGCATTAAAGTCATGCGTTCTTAGCCTTCAGCCAACGATCGCACTATCCCTCTGAGCATCGGGAAGTCTATCAACCTTCGCGGAATTCACATCGGCTCTGTCGCTCAGTAAGCCCTCTCTCGATTTTTGGGCCGCTCTGAATCCTCCGTCTTTCCAGATTCCAAGACATGAACCGATTGATCAAGGAACACCCAGAAGAGACGCGTCCGATTATTGACAAAGTCTTCCCATTTGCGGAGACTATCAAGGCGTATGAGTATTTGGATTCGCAGGCACACGTTGGCAAGGTTGTTATCAGTCTTGAGACTATTCGAACGCGCGCGTTGTGTTCTAACCTGTAACTACGTGACACACGAATGGAATTACGACTAGAACAGGCGCATGTGGGGTATTTGAAATGATCACGAGACCGTGTTTGTGGCGATATTACTGGCAAGCCTCTCTTGCCTGGTGGGAACGAGTGGAAACAGAGCGAACGTGCTACTATCCGTGAAGCATATTCTACTCGGATGAGGTCCGATCGTCACACACTTTGTCTAGAGGACTTCTTTTCACTGAGGGATTTTAGGCTCCATTGGCTCGGGCGCACTACGCTCGCTGAGCTTGAATTGGCTGACATTCATATAGAGTGCGGTTGTCAATGTTGGATACCTGACATGGTTCGCGTGGAATAGGTTCTTGTATCCCGGGCACTAACTTGAGGCTTGGAGTGCGGAATCGAGGGTTTGAGCTAGTAAGTTGATGTACCTCTTCAGTCAAGAGCACTCCACGGTTAGATCCTGCTAGAAGAGTTTTTCACGCTTGGTCGACTGCGGATTCCGACTCCCCGAGCCCGAAGCCAGGACATGGCGATGGCAGGACTAGCAGCGAACCTGGTTGAACAGGAGATGACAAGTATACCGTGATATTCGCCATGAACGCGTGCACCTCACCTCACCTCAGTGTGCAGACACATACCTATTATGTTGGCCGGTTGATGATAGCCATCGCCCTGAAGAGTTTAGCTAGACTCAGAGCGCGCCTTGAAGTTGATGGGAGATGCCTAATCGTTAACGTTCCGTGGTAAATGTGGCGTTACCCTGCATCCGAGCGCACGGACTGTTGATGCCAGTGTGTGCAGGGAACACGGGTGTGGATCTTGGCAGGATCTGCTTTAAGTTTAAAGCGTCGAGGGTACCTAGCTAAGACATTGTTTGCGTGAGCACTTTAACGTCGATGATCAAGACTGGAAGCTAATTCAGGTTGGGCGTACAGGTTGGTGGGACAGACATTGCGATGGCAATGCAGTTTCGAGCTCATAACCCGAGGTCAATGTCACTCACCTCCCAGATGTTCGTATGTCTACGAATGATTGTGGAAGAAGGGTCGACGTCCTCCAGCTCATAGTTCAGCACGAGTTTCACGACCGGTTGTGGAGTCAACAACAGTTGGCAAATTCGAAAAACAAGGTCCCTGCGAGTCATTCTGGAAGGACGGATGAGTTTGACCAAGTTCCTCCACGGAAGAGAACATGTCCGACAGAGATTTACCTCCGTCGTTGACAGACAATCCCTCTATTCCAAAGGCAAGACATAAACTCGACGAGCTCACAAAGTACACCGAACGAACTTGCTAGCCTCAGTGGATTGTGTCAACAGGGCGCAACAGAGGATGGATTGAATGGGTATTTTGAAATAGCAGCAGACGAACCGGTTCGTTCCCTGATCGAACCAGTGGGGGCAGAGACATGTGGTGCCCTCAGGCTCTATCAAAAACAGAATAGTGAGCCATCACTATTGATATACATGACAAGGTTCCTTCCCTCCTGCCTCTGTTAACTGGCCTTACCATGGTGTACCACCCGCCCGAGACCGACCCCTTCTACGAGCTCATGAAGCCCCCACCGAACGAGACGCCCGCCCAGATGACTGCCAGGATGAAACGCGAAGCCGACGCACAGCGGGTCAGCGACGCCATCGACGAGGACATCAAACACGCGAGAAATGTACAGAGAAAGGAACGGAGCATCGTAAAATTGCTCTTGCTGGGCCAGGCGGAGAGCGGTACGTCCTTGCAGCTTCGTGCCAATGCCCGGTTTATTGAATGAAGGATTGGCGCAGGGAAATCCACAACGCTAAAGAGTAATTTTTTTTATTTTTTGGCTGCGAATGCCATCTAACATACATGTAATCGCCAGACTTTCGCATGCGCTATGCACCCGCGGCATGGGAACGGGAACGCTCCGGCTGGCGCGCCGTCGTCCAACTGAACGTGGTCCGCTCGATTGTCACCATCCTCGGCGTCCTAGAAGCCGAAATGAGCGGGGATGTCCCGTACGACATTGAAGACGTGCTCGACGACGACTCGGAGGTGACCAAAGTCGACGAAATGGACCGCGGGGCGCTCCGGTGGAGCGACCGCCATCAGCTGCTCATGATCAAGCTCGCGCCGCTGCGCGGTATCGACGCAGATCTCAAGCGCCAGCTGGGATCCGGCGCGGAGCCCATCCAGCCCTCGCTACCCTTGGCCGCCACCCCATTCGACACTCCCATCACGAATCCCAACGTGAGAAGACGGACCCTCGGCGAATTCGCAGTGCGGTCATGGGGCGAGGTTGTTGACAAGGAGGCTGAATGCAGGTCCATGGACTCTGTCACCATGACCTTGGCCGGCCTGCAGAACGAGATGAAAGCGCTCTGGACGGACCGCACCGTGCAGACGGCCCTGGAGAGGCGCAAGATGCGTCTCCCCGATTCGGCAGGCTTGTAAGCTCTTTTTTTGGCTTTCCCTTCCTGCCCATCATCATCATCACAATCCTCATGTTCTTCTAGCTTTTTGAACGAGTTGGACCGAATCGCTACCCGGGACTATGTTGTGACGGACGATG
>QLPD01005550.1:0-16236 GCA_003314085.1 Hymenopellis raphanipes | reverse complement strand
GTAATTCTTGCCCCGATTATTATCCCACCATTCACCGCCTGCCGCTGAGAAGCGCGCCGTCAAATACATGGTGCGTGATGCCAGTGTTAATGCCTGATGGTCCAAGACAATGCGAAAGTTGAAACGGTCCCATTCGCCCGCCACGGACGACTCGGAGGTAATAGAAGGTGGCAGCGATGACAAGGTCGCGGAATAATGACCAACAACCTCCGATTTTGTTTGCCAGTCATCCATCGTGAAAAGTACCGCAACCGCCTTCTCGTACGCGATATTCCTGACGACGATGCTCCCCTTCATGGTCAACTCCTCCATATGAACATCCTCGATAATGACTTCCTGCGATGGCGAGAACGCCGGTGAGGGAATAGGATCTGATTCCACCGTATCGATGGCATAGCGTGGTGGTATGAGGAAAGAGGTGGAAGGAGGTGGAGGACTAGTCTTTCTCGCTAGCAAGGCTGAAGGCTTCGCCCTTTCGCGAAAGAAACACACAGTCTCCAGATTGGATTCGAAATGGACAGCTTTGGGGGGTGCCGGGGTCTGGGATTCCTCCCGTTCAAAAGCTGGGGGAGATGGATCGGACGCCCGTCTGTGTACCCCGGGTCGCTCAAGGCAAGCGGAAGGAGTTGGAGGAAACGACGAGCGCCTTTTGAACGAAGATTTTAATGGCTTTCCATTACTCAAGGCAGGTAAGGGGTGGGCTGCAGCGGGGCCGCAGACTTTTGAGGTTTGATTTACGGCGCCTGAGGAGGGTGATTGTGACCGTGGAGAAAGAGAGTGACGGCCCGTGTCGACGATGAGAAGCGGTCGCGGTGGAGTGGACAGATTAGATGGCGACTCGTCTTCACTATCTATGTCGCTCAGTCGATCCTTGCGCTCAAGTGGACTACGCGACGGATATTTAGGACGTCCAGGGAATACATCGAATAGATTAGCCTGGTACAGACTTGCAGGTGTATGGCTAGTGGACGGTGTTGAATAGGGCATCGTGATGGTGATAACAGAAACGAACCCATTGAACGTAAGCCATGTTATGATATACTGTTCGTCGTCAGAATGCTAAGGTCTAGTAGTCTATAGAACCACCGCGACACTTTGAATTCAGTCTCGATCATGATCACTCCCACAGCCAATCCGACTCGATGGCTACCCACGAGTCAGGACGCGTCTGGACTCAGCGCCACTTTCTACCAAAGCTTGGACTGCAGCGCGCGCATAGGCATCAAATGGAGTTACGTGTCTGCTTCGAGATGCTTCGTTGAGTGCGCGCACAGCGGCTATAATGCCTTGGCTCTGATGAATAGTCTCGACGAATACAGTGAAATGTCACGCGCTGTATCAAGGCCATCACTGACCATATTGGAGAGGCCTGGGAAGGTCTTAATCCCACCACTCCGCCGTACTATGAATAGTAGCAGACTGAATATAACGTTCAGATGACCATCATGTTCGCTTTTTATCCAGTCGCCGGCTGTCATAGGCATGGTATTCATCTGATGAATGACAATCGACTGCGCAAACAGCAGAGCTGGTAGCTCAGGCCAACTATCAAGGAAGTCCGACAGCAAAATGTATAGAGGCCTGCCGTGATATGGGATGATGCCCTGGAGGGAGCGGGAACGACTCAACGAGGTCGGGATATGAGCGACGCGAATGCTTGGCAGAAAAGGGTCGGAGCTGTACTGAGGGCTCTTCTGGAGTTGTTGGTGGTGAGTCATCGATGTCAGTCTCTCCGTCGTCGGAGGACGACGTGGAGGAAGAACGAGACGATGCGGAGAAGGAAGTAGGGTGATGGGAGAGCACTCTTCTGGAAGAGTTCAAGCTAGAGGTCGACGAGACCTCGGCAACGAGGAGGTCCCGATAAGACATGTAATCCGGCGTTGTCACTTTTAAATCGAAGTCGAGAGCTGCGAGAAACTCGTATTCGATGCGCGCTAATTCTGCCTTTTCAAACGTCCTTGTACATGCGGCCCACTGCCAGTTGCTCGGGCCAACGTCGTTAATGAACTACAGAAAGATCATCCATGAGACACACGTCAAGAGGCTAGAGATAGACAACGGCAGACCTTGGATGCGACAATGATTGCACCGATGAACAAACACTCGGGCCTATAGTCATCGCCGGAAATGTGGATGCGTGTCTTTATGCGATCCATGTAAACCATTGCTGTCAGAACAGCAGGCATAGAAACCCGCGCGCGGGAAAGTGTATGGACCACAAATGATGTGAGCTGGCGACGTCTGTGCCGGCGCCGTGGTGTGCGTCCTCGTACAGGAAGCCACGGAGAAAGTCCCATCGCGAATTCTACCGCGTCTAAAACATGGTTGACACAGTAGTCTGGAGCACAAACATGAAAAATTCGTTGCAAATACAGAAATAAAACGGACCTACGACTCGCCGGGTGACTTTGAGGTTCATCATTTCCGTGAGGAGTGCAGATTCAGAAGAGGAAGACGAAGCCATGGGCCGCTGGGAGATATGACGCCTTAATGACATAGTTTCGTACTTATAGTCTTGGTGGCGAACATCGGGAGCAACTCAAGACGAACACTGATAGGTCTAGATGCGACCTTCTTGGAATCCATGGACATCGTGACTGGGAATAGAGGAGCCGACGTAATCTAGACCTCCATGGATGTCTCTGGCCAATCAGTACACCTTCACCGAGTAATACTTCGGGACGGGCAGAAATTGCCTACAGTATGAAAACACGACTTGAGCCTATGATACATTTGAGTGTGGGGTGACTGACACTTTAACTTTGACGCAGGGGCATCTCGACATTGACCGAGGACAATCTAGCCAAGGACATCCATTGCCATTGAAGACTAGAATTTATTTGAAGTCTGACTGAAAGTTTGACGAGGAACAATTTTGAGAGACGTTACGATCAGACAGTGTAAAAGGACTCACTCTGGGTTGCTTGGGGATTGAGATTCGAATCGTAGCGTGTAGAGGCATCCTCAAAGTTCTACAAGAGTTGAGAAACAGGGAAACTACAAGCAATATCCAAGCTCACAAGTTAAGTAAGGACAAATAGGTGAAGGGTGAGAGCAAGAATGGGATACTAATCACTGACAGTGTCATGGTGGGAACAGAAAGTGTGAAAGTATGACTAATGTCACGCTTTCGGAAACAAACGATCACATGTGCGTGACAGGACGTGTTTCTCGACCATCATCTTGTGCTCCCTTGGTTCTCCCTACAACCACGTTGCCGGGATTGTCTGCCACAGCCTGAACTTTTTCGCTCTGGGATATTGACCGGCCATCAGAAAACTGTTGGTCGTCAAGGGAGACGAGATGTTAGTTGTCCTGGAGCGTCCTGGAAGGTGTGTGTTTGACTTTGGGTTTACTTGGGTTATAACTAATTCATATCCAGTGGCTGCATGACGAGGCTGAAAAGTTCTTTGCGGGCATGAGTGTTGAGTGTATGCCGCGTCAGACCTCTTCGCTCACCACAAACATAGCTGACGGCGCTTGTAAGAACTCCATTCGACTCCACACCTGGCATCTTCGATAGTCATGTCTTCATTGCAGTTCAGATGCGCGGCATACTTTTCCCAGGGTGCGCTATCGAACTACGATTATAGCTTCTGATAGTTTGCCAGAGGTACGTGCTTCTTTTCGATCCTCCATTGTGGGAAACTGACTAGACTACGCAGATTCTTCGACCAATTGTTTATGGCAGGCTTTGATGAGTGCGTCTTGACAGTGTTCGAGAATCTCGCGGTCTCTGACGATTATACTCCGTGTAGATGACCATACCAAGCTCCAGAACGACTTCAAGGCTGCGATGCTGAAGCTTTCCCTTCTTGGTGCTAACCAGGCCGAGATGGTCGACTGATCAGACGTCATCTCCGTCCCGCCTCCTCTTCCCGCCACTGCTGGGCCACACTTGCCTCCCGGCACAAGCTTGAACCATATCGAAATTGCTGTACGTAGAGGCGCTCTTCTGTCTTGTATCTAGCTAGCTAACCGGTTTACAGTGTGCCTTTACGCCATTCCCGGCGTTGACCGCCCTTCCTGGCCCCACCACTAGCATTCCTCCTTCTTAAATATCAGGTTGACGAAAGTGGCGCTTGAGAATTTCATCGATTGTAATTGTAAACTCGTCTTACACAATAAGGTTGTTATCTCTGGTTTACAGAAATGTAATTTATCTTTGGCCGAAAACTGAAACATACGATCTGCAACTTGAAGAAACTACCAGCGCTTCTGAGAATGCACCATTTCAACATCCAGTCCTGCATCTTTGAACGGCTGAATCACGTTCCTGTGTTTTTGAATAGAATCGGGAGACAGCGATGTTCTCGACTGTACGTTTATTCGGCAGAACTCCAAACATGTTATTTGAGAGGACTGTGTAACCATTGAAAATCGATGTTGAAGCAAACGAGAAAGGCCCGGGACCTGCTTTGGAGGCACCTTGAGCTCTAGGTGTCTTAGCAGTGGAAGGGGCATCTGATTTGGCGTTCCAGTCAGGAAGTTAAGGACAGCCCGGTTGATTTCGGCGAAATTGCCTTGGATAAGCGAAATCGAGGTGAGTGATTGCTCTTGTAGGCGAAATACATCCAACAAAACCGAGGGAGTGATCAACGAGTTGTCTTGTACGCTCAGCGTCTGCAAACGGCACTGAGAGCGCTCAAAAAAGCTTGGCAAGGAAGAAACAGAGGTTTGGTGATGATGGATGAATACTATATGCATGTCCATATGCTGAAGGGAGGGGAGAGTAAGCCAGCTGAGAGCCCCCTCAATACAAGTGGGAAAACCCACAAGCGTGAGGGAAGACAACTGCGACAAACACACAGGGACTGGACGAGGCCCACCCAACGGAAAATCCAGAGAGGTTATGGACAGTTTTTCAAGAAGGGGGGTGCTCTTGAGACTTTGAACGGAAGCAAGAGAGCACGGAGACAAAGAAAGACGCTTGACGTGCGTCATGCGCGAAATATTGTCCACAAATAATTCGTCATTTCCGCAACTTGAAAGTTCGACGTCGACCAGCTGGTTTGGCGGTACCTGGCGTAGGAAATGGTATATCCACGGCGACATATCAACCACAGTATATATTGATGATACGTGGAAAGTTTTGAGATATGGCATGGGGTTATGGGGCCAACAATCAGGGTGATCCGACAACGGAGGCAACGTTATTGCTGTACATGGTGTGAACTGCAGATAAACATCCTGGGTGCGAGGTAACACCTCCACAAGCTTCTGGAGCATAGCAACCCATTCCTCGTTTTGAAACGCGACATCTAGATACGAATGACCCCCAACGTTTTGCACGATGGAAAGAGGAACACAACCAGCCCTCTCAATCGCTTGATCGATTCTTTCCCAGTGCTGGTCTCTCACATGTGGAGGAATGAGCCACGTAGTGCGATCAAAGGGATAGGAGGAAGTCCTCCGGCTATGAATATATGGCCCACTCAAATCGATAGCGGCCCAAAGGCGCGGCGTAGTGAAAACTATGTAGCGCCACCGCCGGCAAACCGAAAGTAACACGTTTCGACGACGTGAAATATCTTCAAATGTAGAAGCGAGGTCATCCGAGGTGAGGTATGAAGGGAGTCGTCCTGAATGAATCCCACAATATTCCAAGAACATGTAGGACAGGATTTCGGGGATGAGGATGCGTATAGGGTTGCACCGAAGTGCTGTCTTATAGTCCGCAATGGCACCTTTGAGATACGCGAATCGGGCGGAAGTCTCCTGGAGTCTCTTTTCTAGGTCCTCCTTCAACCTGGAAACCTCCTCGAACTCTGCTTCACTTTTAGTAAGCGAGTCTTGTATGCCCAACAAATCCTCGTCGTCGAAGGCGTAACCTTTGGCATCCAAAAGCGCGTTGATATCAGTGAGTGACATTCTATACAACGCTCATTCGTTAGATTGCAGAAGAAGAGAAGGTCGGCTCCCTGTACCTGAGTCAGTGGTCGTAAAAGGGGAGATTGGCTGCATATTAGAACCAGTCGGCCGCCGACGGCCAGGCACTCGGCCCCACGTGATCGCTTACGTATGCGCAAATTTCCTATGTTCTACGCGTAGATTTCTGCCATTTCATGCATGATTTTGAGTCAGATTATGCACATGGCTTTCTGCCCCGATGCGTAGATTCGACTGTCGCGATGCGTGGATTCGAGTATTGCGACGCATGGATTCGCGTATTTCCACGCATGGATTCGAGTATTCCGACGCGTGGATTCGAGTGCCGCTATGCATAGATTCGAGTGCCTTCACGCACGGAATGGATTGCCGCGATGCGTGGAATGACCGACTCCATTCATGCATAGAGTGGCCAACGTACTGGGGCTAGTCGTTGTCAACTATACTGCATCGCCTCACCTTGGAACATCCTCGCACCTTACACCACGCGTCGCACCCCTCCTCTCACCATGTATCGCGCTGCCCGGCTCATGTCCAACACTCGACCCTCAAACATTACTTATTCGCATCTCGTTCTCTGTCTTCTTTGTGCTTGCTCCCAGAGGGAAATCTACCTTTTTCCAGTCAAAATCTAAATACACCAAGAAATCAATCATAGATTTAGTGTCTTTACATCGCCAAATTGACATAATTCCTCCCGGCTGCAACTATCACTTCATCGTCGGCCTTCCGAATGATCTGTTCTTTGTCATGTTGTCTCGATTCGCCCAGACTTCGACTCGGTGGACTTGATGTGTCTTGTCGCGCTCAACAGCACCCAAGTTACCCTCCTAAGCTGAGGTTTGATCTTTCTCCCCTAGTTTGAGACCTCATGACACATTTAATGAAGGATGGAACTTGAAATAGCTTGCGGGGTCGAGCATTGTCGCCCCAGTGAGGTTTGCTATTGGGATCACTTGGGTTTGGAGTTCCATCAGTCTGAGCTCGTTGTGCAACTTCCCGTCTCTCCGCCTTGTGCACCTGTCTACACTCGGACTAGTTTGGATGTTCTTCTTACTGCTGAGATTACCTTGTCTTCGTCGAACATGCCAGCATCAACTGGGTTCGAGTTCTTATCCTTTTGAGTGAGTCTTCTCCTAGTCATTGCGATATCTCACTGACCACATTCAGCCTCTTTCGTTTACTTGGCTTCGCACTGTAGGGTCTGGCAGTAATCTTGGTACCTGCACCTGCAACCATCTCAGCACCTGCGCCGGCAACCATCTTACAGGCAATCTCACCGACGTCAACAACGAAAACAAGGGTATCAAGTTAAACCGGTATCAACCATGAGACGACGACGACTTCGAGCAAGCACAAATGCCAGGCGATGCGAGGACGAGGGTAACTGCGGATGAGAATATTCCTACTAGGACCAGAACAACACCACGACGAAGCTATGATGAGGACGACACCGACAAGGATAACCAGACCGCAATGCGCAGACGGCAATTACAATGTGCCATTATGGCGGCGATGATAGATGGTGACGAGGACTCTGCCAGGGCCTAGCAATATGACTATCAATGACACGACGGCAACAAGGCCACGACCGCAGCGGGGATCACCCACGGAAAGGACACAACAAGCGACAAGGAGACGGCACCACCAACAACACCACTACTGACTAAGACTCACGACAGGGTTCAATAACAACAACGATGCGAAAACAGCGCCAACGATTAACAAGCGCCAAGAGGCAATGCACTACTACGAGGATAGGTGGACTGAAGATGACTGTCATGAAGCCGCCATCGCGGTGGGTGATCATGTGAGAACTCAAGCTGGCCACCAAGTGCAAGATGGAGGAGGACACAACGGCGACGACGATGTGGTGGTGACGATGACAGTTTGTAAACCTGCCAATACCAGCTTTCAGGCATTCTTGTCCCATTACTGATGGTAGTTGTATCTACTTTGCTTGTATCATTCCAATTTCAATCCATTCTGTTGCTCTATCCTGATTGTCTGCATTTTGAAGGAAGAGTGTAGTGTGAATAAAGTATGGGGAAAGCTAAATAAGAGTATAGGTGAGATACAGTGGCCAATACGGATGTTACTTACATGTAAGGTACTTATAGAGCATGTTATAGATTTTCAGATTGAAGTATGGATCCATACCTCCTAGACTTCCTTGGATATACTAATCCTATTTTGACTGTTCCAACGCGTGGATTCGAGTGCCGCTACGCGTGGATTCAGATACCGCGATGCGTGAATTCGACTGGCGCGGTGCATGTTTCCAAGTGCCTCCATGCATAGAAAGGAGGATTATGATGCATGGAGAGGAGCCTGTCCATGCATAGAATGAGTGACATCTATGCATAGAATAGCGGACATCTATGCATAGAATGGTGGAAATCTATGCAGAGAATGGCGGAAATCTACGCATACATCAGCGGAAATTTACGCATACGTAAGCGTCACGCATGGCCGACGTGCCTGGCCGAGAGGTTCTAATATGCAGACAATTTGTAAAAGGGAAACCCCGAACTGGTACGCGTGACATGGTGACGTGACCTCATACTCCTTGTTAACCAACACCGACAAGCGTCCTAACGAGCTTCATCAATGTGAACGGCGAAAATACAGTGCTCTGTAGACGGCTGTTAAAGAAGGAAACGCGATTTAGAAACCTTCGAGCTCTACATCTGCGCCTTGATAGCTTCGAACTCTTTTGGAGAATCTGGTTCTATTGTTCGGCCGTCTTACGCTACATCCTTACTAGGGCTGCCGTTCTGATTCATTCGATTTTCGGATACATGAACAGCCCAGGATAAAATCCGACAGACTACTTTATGTTCCTCGTGTTTCCTAAAGTGTCTTTTGGCGCTAACGCCCCTTCTGTTCCCATAAATCGGTACGTACTCTTCCATTCTGCGTTTCATTCAATACTAAAGCTCTCACTCTCTCTCCATTGACAGTCCCGTATCTGTTATCGAACATGTATTCCATGAACCACACGCCTTCCTGCATGGCATCATCCTTCCAATACGCGACAGAAATAGTTCCCTGGTGACTGCCTGTCTGATCAAAGTAAGTGAATCGTTCCTTGAATGACTTTTGTACCGAACAGTCCCTGTCTTTTGGGTGATGCCGTACTGTACACACCGTGTGAGTGTATCCCACACAACCTCTTTTCGTTCCTTGACGCGGCTCTGTTTCTTGAACCACTTTACCAATTGGATTATCGCTGGAGACATACCTGACGGGCGCCACCGGCTGTCCAGATCCTTTGGCTTTGGCGTATGTCGAGGTGCTGTTGTCAGCTACTTGTGGAGGTACGCAAAAACTCGGCGCTGAAACATAATATTGAAAGGGCAATCTCTAAAGGAGAACATTTTAGAGACATCCCGGCGTGCACTCAGTTCCATTTGGACAAGCACCAGGTGCATGCTCTCCACATTCTGCGAAGTCGGCGCCACACAAGAATTCTGATGGAGTTGCTCACATCCAGCGCCGTCACGACACCGGCAGGCATCGCCACACTCGCCATGAGAACTACCGCCGTGGCAATGCTTCAAGTTGAACATGACGCTCAAAACTCCGGCGCGCATTGTGCTTACTATGCAACTCCCTGCTTTGTTCGATTGATTTATCTAGATTACGAGTGACCACAGGGTACGGTACGTTTCCCTCGGTTTTAGTAGAACAGCCAAATGTCGAAGAAGAAATACGCGGCACAAAGGGCGGGTATAGAATACGTGTACTCGGCGGAATGGTATCCTCATGCGAGAGGGGTTCACACTAAGTGCGCAGATCGAGCGCTGAATCGCACGGAATGATAGGAACGAAGTCCTCATTCGCAGCGGATCATGAGAAGTCAAGCAGACTCGGGCTGCATCAGCGTTTATTCTAGCTCAAGATCTTACCCGAAAGCAAGTCCTCATCTATCTATACCCATCTCGGTTTTCCTGCTTATCAGTCTTTTGAACCAAGGTTATCTCGGTCACTCGGAGTGGTATCAGTCTCCCGCACAAGTATATCGTCCATGTATGTCTTTCGTCAACACCGTGTCGTGCGGAGAGCTGATTGAACATACGTGTTCAGTGTACGCGTATGACGGTCATAATATCTTCTGATACCCAACTCGATGCTCGACGAAGTCTTATTGACAGTAGAAGAGAGCGCAGGCTACGTGCGACTTAGACTAGGAATGATCTAGTTACTCTCGCTGAGAGTTTCTGTTCTAGCAGAAGCCAATTCCCTCCGTGGCTGGAGCATCCAGACGCTAACGATTCCTGGAAGGTCGATAGGTTCAATGGCTGAGTTCGAATTCCTAGATGCTGATTGGTCCCACAAAGGTCTGAAAAACACTAGCACTAGCAGTTTCGACGCAACTTACCAGTCAGCCGGTTGACTGAAAGCGTGAAACAATCGTCATATGCGTTGTAGATGTGCTCTCCATCTGTAAGCATACTACCCCGCAGTTCCAAAGGCTCTCGTTGACCTCCCTTCTGCGGTCTTCAGGCTATGGGCTTACGACCTTCATGCTATGGCATGTTCGCTTTTTCAATTACGACGGCTCCTCGTCGGGCTCTAGCAAAGGTAACTTTAAATAACAGCCATACGATGGGGTGAGTAGTTCAATATATCGAAGACGAAGGTCCGAGTGAGGGAAAACAGCTAGCTTTTATTCACTTCATCAGAACGCTTTTTCCCCGCCAGAACTTTGCGAGAACGACAACTTTGATACATCTAGCTTAGTATGCCGTGTCAATCAGAATACCGACGAGCAGATAAGACTAGATTAGCGGACCTCGAATTCAGATTGAGGTCACGGTCTTTCAATCTCGCCCACGATCGCCCCACGCCGTCGATACGGGCACCCTCACAAGTGCCTCTGGAACGCTCTCAAGTTAGTTTCCATTCCCCACGGGCAGGCTTGGTATGCATTTACCTTCTTGCTTTCATATTCCAGGCTTTCTGGACTCTGCCAGTGGAGGTCGAATGACAACCAACCAACCACTGAATTCGCGCACGTCCACATTATTCTTCCATGGCGAACGACTTGCAGAACCTATTCACCTCCCTACCACCGCGGTGCATGCGTATAAAAACTGGACTGTTTCCTCCTCATCGACAAGGACTCGGAACGCCTAGTATCATTCTATACAATCGAACCGAATTCAACTCTGTACGCTGTTCTCGAGCCGTGCTCCCAGCACACTCCCTAACGTCTTCTTTCCCACTGGCAGGACTATGTCGCTCGGACAGAAGACAGCTCTGACCCGCTATGGCGGATGGTACCCAGGCCATCATGAAGTTTACGACCGCTTCATTGGCGATCTCCGCAAGCGCAGCATTGCTCTCTCCCGCTCCAAGGCCCCCCATTCCGACGCAGTTGCACAATTCGAAAGCGCTATCAAGTCCGACCCGGAGATGTTTGACTTGATGAGCCAGATTTTCATGCAAGTCTCTGAAGAGAACCAGGTACGTTTCAATCCCAGGTATTATGTGCCGCCTCTTCACATTACTCACTGCTGTACTCAGGTCGATGACTTTGAAATGTTCCTCTACTTCATGGATTTAATCATTGTCGCGCCGCCGTCGTTCTACGTCGCGAAGGACAAGGACGGCAATGTCATCGGAGAACCTATCGGCGTCCCGATGCTTCTCGTCTTCGACCTCCTTAGCAACACCGCCGCAGCCTACGATCTCTTTCGCAAAGGGGCATTCAGTATTGCCCTGAAGGAATTGTTGGACGCCTGGGCCGAATACCTCAAGAGCCCCGACTCCACCAAGACACTCACCAACGAGGAGGAGCCTGAGGAGGATAAGCTGGGTTGGTTCAGCACCACCGCTCTAGCTTTCCTCGAGGGTGACGGTCGTGGCAAATTCAACTCGACCTACGTTTGTCCTGATGAAAATGCAGTCAATCGTGGTTTCACCTCTTACGACGCGTTCTTCACGCGCCAGATCAAGGACAGCGTTCGCCCAATCGACGACGCAACAGATCAGTTTCCAATTCCGATCTATTCTGCCTGCGAGTCCACCGTCTATCGCATCCAGACCGATGCCAAGGCTCATGACCATTTCTGGCTCAAGGGCCAGCGTTACTCTCTTTATGACATGCTCGACCGCAACGAGAAGTTCGTAAAGTCGTTTGTCGGAGGAACCGTCTACCAAGCCTTCCTCGGTCCAGCGGACTATCATAGGTGGCGTAGCCCTATCGATGGTACCATCGTCAGTGCGGACGTTGTGCCGGGAAACTACTACGTCGTCATCCCGGATGACGGTGCTGAAGAAAGTGATCCCGACTTCCAGCCCGGCGATCCCCACGGTGCCCTCATTCGTTCTCAGCCTTTCCTCACTGCCAACTGCCCCCGTGCCATCATTTACATCCAGGCGAGCAACGAGGACATTGGACTTGTCGCCTTCATTGGCGTTGGGATGGCTGAGGTGTCGACTTGCGAGCTGACTGTTCAGGACGGCCAGAAGGTTTCAATTGGTGATGAGCTCGGGATGTTCCACTTTGGGGGCTCGACCTATGCGCTCATCTTTGGGCCTCAGGTCACAGTTACCTTTGCGGACAACGTCAAAGTCAACAACCACATTCTGGTCAAGTCGCTCCTCGGGGGGGTTGCGAAGAAAGAAGTGCCGGTTTAGGTTGGATATTTGTAATGGCTGCACCACGATCTCGAAATGTACCACCAATATCACAGTTTGTCAATAAAGATTTAGTAGTGTTTTAGTTTTATATCGTTCGATCTTTACGACAGTGCCAAAATTTGGGCCTTTTTAGATCTAACCGCTTAGGGTATATGCGGGAGGTTCTCGTCGAGCTTCCCCCCCAAGTCAAGCTCATCGCCATCAAATTATACTCGTACACTTCTCGCCTCCAAATCGGAGTCTCACAACGCGCTCGCCATTGTCCTCCAACAGCCAAGTCGAGTATAATAAAGACCGTCATGCAATCTGGCCTTTGTTGCTTACCGCCACTATCACTACCTTTACTACCGCTACCATGGTATCAGATTCCAGTACGTCTACCCAAGCTCGCCATGAAGCACTTCTAATGATCATGATACGCAGAATCAGCGGCAATGCCCCAAGAGACGCAGTCTTTGCTTAACACGGTGATCAACCATTGTGCATTCGCGTCGCTCAACAAGGCCTACGCGGGGAACAGTTCTCCTGCATCACCAGAGGATGCTGAAATCCAGGATCTCATGTCTGTCTGTGCCAACAATCTCAAAATACTGGACCAGCATATCCACAGTGCTACATACAGCTCGGAAGCTTTGCAACAGGCCAGAGCCGATATATCCACGGCCTACGAGCAATGCAAGATCCTAACTCATCCTTTCAGAAAGCTTCCGGCGGAGCTCCTGCGAGAGGTATTCCTCGCGCTATCTGACGTGAAAGATTCCGAAGGTCTGCACCCACCAGCTGACGAGCAGCACGGCACAACGTCACATCCCTGGAACGTAGCCGAAGTATGTCACTCTTGGAGAGAGATCGCGATATCAACGCCTCGTCTCTGGACGAACTTTTCTTTCAACTTGAATATCATGCGCTCGGTGACTGTCCAGGAGGAATGGGCCGCCATCGCCAATTTGCAGTTATGTCGCTGCTTGAAATATGATATCGACATGGCGTTGAGTGCTGCCTCAGAATCAGTTCTAAATAACTCTGCGGAGCTTATACTGCCGCTTATTCTCGAGATTGCGCCACGCTGGAGATCCCTGGCCCTCACTCTACCCCGATTCGAGCTGGCCTTTCTTGCGCCAATAGCCAACCATCTTATCAACTTGCAGAAGTTGTCAATTAACATTCCCTCCACTCTTTCCGAAATGGGTGGAGATACGGATCCGTATACCCTCTTCGAATACGCTCCGAAGTTGCGACACATTGTCCTTGGAGAGAAAAAAGAGATAGCCGAGCTGTTGGTCCTCCCATGGGACCAGATCGTGACTTTTGAGGACATTGGTCCCCGCCGCCCGTCCCACCACCTCGCCATTCTCCACCTTGCCCAGAATCTCGAACATCTCAGCATAACTGGTGCTACAATCGCTGAGGACCGGTCAAATCCCAACAATCCCGCGTTCGCTATACACCCCGTCAGGGCATTGTCGTTACAATCATTGACAGTGGGCGCTCTGACTTTCGACCTCGAGCGCATTCTTGCTCAGCTCGAAATGCCAGCTCTCCGATCGCTTACAATCCTTGGCGCGCCTGACTTGGCGCCCTTCCAGGACATGCTTCAGCGTTCACAATGCACGCTGACCCATATCGGCATACTCGCTCCAAGGGGCTACCATGAGCAGCCCAATAAGATGGCAAAGTTCCTGCGGCCGCACACACATATCGAATGCTTGACGGTACACGCACCGTGTCCTGAACCGGACGGTCTCACCGAGATTTCTCTTGACATATTGGGGTCGCTTGCTTACCCACCAAAGGCCCCGGAGGCGCCGTCAGCGAGGGGGAGGAGAAGGGCGAAGAAAATATGGGAAAGTGATGAGAAAACGGATTATGAGCCTACGGCGAAGGACGAGGCGCGAAGGGCGGAGGCGTTGAAACCGCTTCTCCCTCGTCTCAAGACGATCCGAGCTTCAGCCCCCAAGCTCGATCTCAAGGACGCTTTCAAAGCTATCGAGTCCCGCTTAGAGCTCCCAGCAGATGCGGGGGTTGTTTCTTTGCAACACCTCATCATTGGTTCACAATGGGAATGGGACGAGGCCGAGACACTCGAGCGTCTGCGCTCAAAGGGTCTGTTGATTACGACGTAAGATTGTTTGAATACCTTTCATGTACCATGTACTACAATTGGTTATTATTTATAAGTTATTGCATGTACGAATACCAGAATCAGGACGTGTCATGAGAAGAAGAACTCGCGACTGACTGCTTGTAGGTCGCGAAAAAGGAATATATCTGGGCGATCATAATCCCATATAGAACAGCGTTTCTGAGCAGTCCGAGAAACATGGGTCCATGCCTGTTGCGCGTAGTCAGCTGGTTGTCGAGATAGTAACAAGGCGCCACGCCGCTCACGCACACGATGACGGCGACCTCTGGCGGGGTCAAAGCATCCATGGTCATCGTCGTGGTCGAAAGGAAAGAAGCAATATTGCTTCTTTCGCTGGCCCACTTCCGCCGACATCCGCTGTCCGTGCCATGAAGTTGGTTGAACCGAAATGAAGTCAAGGCACGCCACGTGTTTTTTGCTCCTTGACCCCGCCCTGCAGCGGATATTCAAGACATGGCATTCCGAATCCTCAGGCCTCAGCGAATGTCCCTCAGAGAAAGAAGAACTCGTATTCGTGTCCATATTAGAATAATTTCACTGATTTACAGACCGGAGCCATCCTAAATATTGATGTTGCTGCTACCGTCACATTCCTAGCGAGTGACGAAGTGTGCTATATCACGGGAAATCTCGTCGAAGTAGATGGTGTGCGATGTATCCAAGCTAGCGTCGCGATGAAAAGAAGAAGGCAATCTGTATATTAGTATTACAAAGTTTCAAGCACTACAGCCTGTGTTCTCATACTGTCCTCACATATCATCAAGCTCCCAATACTCGGAGAGCTTCCATTTCAGCATTGCTCTTCCGCTCAAGGACATACGTGCGCCGACGCCATTATCATCCGAACATCTGACCCATACCCGGCCAGGGAACCGGCCGAGTGTCGTTGAATCGTCCTCAGCGGGAATCCCATTGAACGAGATAACGTGTAGGCCGGGACACGCCTCGAAGAACTGTACCGCTAAACCCTGTTGAACTTCATCCAAACCATCGGGGATAGGATAGTCCATACGCCGTGGACGATCGGAAAGTACTTTGACATTAGTGATAAAAGTTTCAAGAAGCGGAAATGAAAGAGCTAGCTGCAAGGCGACGCCCAGCTGTATGCACAGTCAGATGTTGCAAAATCTTGAGGGAAAAGGAAGTAAATTACTGACCAGGTCCCCCATGGGGAATAGGGTTCTGGAGAAGGAGCACATATGGAGAGAACGCAGCGAAGGAAAACAAGCACCCAATGCCTCTAGATCTTCATCTGATGGTGCTGGACCGTCCAAAAGTAATGCCTGAACAGACGGTGCAGTAGGTATAGCACGATGCGCAAAGTCATAAGATCCGTCAACATGGAGGGATTGAAGCATAGGGGGCAGTCGGCCGACGGTATAAAACGATACGAATAGATGCCTGAGTGAAGGTGACGACAGGGAGAAATCGACAGGGTGAACATCTAGACTGCAATCCTCGACATTAAGGACCTCTACTGCGGGGAACGACCTTCTCAGAAGCTGTTGCACTTCTATCGCAGGCTTCGATAACATGAGCTTGACTGTTTTGAC
>QLPD01005547.1:0-13902 GCA_003314085.1 Hymenopellis raphanipes | reverse complement strand
AGGTTTTGGACAGCTTTGAAGACATCTCGCGGCTCCGAGTGGGAGTGGGAGTGGGAGTGGGAGAACGCACAAAGACATCCAAGTAGTGTGAGATCATCATCATCATCAACCAAAGGCCCCACCCACTGAGCGGCAGGCGCCACCCCGAACCGAAGACACGAACACTGATGGTGGCGAGCGCCAAACCAAAAGAAAGGGAGAAACGAGTTTGCACAAAGGTTACAGGTATAACGTACATCTGTCAGACACATACCCCAGAGGGCGTTACTGCGCATCCATCCAGGTCTCGGTGGTGGGTGATCACTCGAAGCTGATGGCACCAACAAAAGAAGTTTTTTACGAGTTCTTCCCTCCTCATCCTCCCTGGGTGGTGCGTTCGAGACGATGGGGCATTAGGCTAAAAGGAGGTGTTCTGCACTCGGGGCAGCACATGGGGGAACGTGCGCTCTGAGGCCTGGGAACGCTGCGTCATGGGCAAGTCAGTCGTGGGTGCGCCTGAGAGTGCGTGTCCCGACGTTCGACCGATAATGACAAGACCGGGGGAGGTTCTAGGCGCGCGAGAAGCCCGGGCGCGCCAGCGCTTTGGGACGTGTCGTAACGTTTTATCGCGGATGGGATTGTGGGCCGGAGGGTTGTTTAGGATTGTAGCCGGGGGGGCAGGAGAAATAACGTGACTGACAACCGCATCCGACAGGTTACACCGTTTGTTGGCGTGCATCATCCCATGACCAGTGTTTTAGGTAAAGCGCGCGACGGAGGCTTTCGTTGGTTCTAGATGGTTAAGTTGAGTAACTTCGGAAAGGAAAAACAGAGGCCTACCTCGTCGAGCCATGTAGAAGAAAGAGAAGTACACGTATGTACGGCATGACCGAAGGCCGATACTGATGTGTATTTTGGACGAAACACGAATTTGAGGTCGCTGTGTTTAGAAGGCGCATTGAGCGCGACATCAATATGGAACGTTCAAGGCTCGTGGAGAATGTGAAGTAGAGAGGGGAAATCACCAACTCACAATCAAAGACATCGGGGTTTTCGATACGCCTGTATCTGCAATTCCCGTCCAAAGATCACCGTCTTCGCCATCTAACTGCGAGTCAAATGAAAAAACTAGCGGATCCGTACCCCATATCGTACTGGCACGCGTCGGAGGAGATCGACCACGTAAGTTTGAGGTGTTGATCCTCCGAGTATGTTTTCTTTCCGACTAGGCACTGTCAAATCTCCGACTAGCGGTAACGACATTCAGCATCTCGAGGTGGGGATAGAGGCGATCGCGGTGTGCGACTCCTTGCGGAAAGACCCCCACTACTGGTCTTGGTCCGAGACAGGGCTCTCGTGCTTCAAGAAACACCGTAGCACAAAGCCCCCGATTCTTCTGAGAGACTTGTGCGATGGGAAGAGGAAGATCACCAACAGCGTGACCAACGCGAAGTCTAACACTCGGTGATCTCCAGGATTCGGGACGACGCGTCTTTGAAAGTCCTACTAGTATCACTCGGTAAACTGATACCCGAAAGAAAGCAAGTTGAAGGGATACCAGCTTATTTTTCCATGGTGGGCAAACCACCGCAGAACCAGTTCCCGATTGGAAAGCACAGTCGTCTAACCACGAGGAGGGTGAAGAACAAGATACAATAAAAATACTTACCAACGGCGATGCTCTTGAAAGTATATCCTATGGAGATAGCGCTGCAAGTCGGCGAATGTGATGTTCCATGATCCAACTACAGCAGCTAACATGCCCAAAGAAAGCATACCTGAAATCGCACATCGATATGCAGAATGACTGAAACCGCGACTCTTGACTGGCTGGACACTTCCGAGTTATTTCCAAAGGATGCCAGGAACCTGTACGTCTTTGAAAACGATGTCGCGCAAATGCGTGGATAAAACTTACGTACGACGTGGAAAGAAAAGATCATATCGTGTATGTGATTGCGCTAATCATACTTCGAATGCGTCCTAAGGGCTCGGCGCGTGAGCACGGTCGAACCATTCCTAGGAAAGCTACCCACCCACTTATGCTGAAGCGTTTCGATACAGTTAGAACGGCCCACGGTAATGGGCTAGTAGAAGAGACCCCCGATGGTCGGGGGAAACCAGAGAACGGATAGTGTGTTCCCGACCACCATGGAGTCGTGGCAGCATCAAGTTTTTGGGGTGGATATATCGCGAGGCAGGGTGCTCGTAGCACCTCATGCCCACGACGTGACTCGCCTTATCGAATCAGGTCATGTCCATTAGGGAAGCTGAGCCACTAGATTCGGTAAACGAAGAGGTGGAAAAATGGCAAGCAGCCCGTGATAGGAAGGATAAGACGATTCCGCAGAACATGGTGGCAGCCTTCGCGTGTAACGCTTGCATCCGAGAAACATTAGCGTACGAGTATCTCCGGACATGGAAGACTCTTCGCTGAAGGGAATTCTAGTCATGAGTCAACGGTTCTTCGGGTACAAGAACGCCACTAAACTGTCTACAAGCGAGGAAGTCGTAGTCGATCGGAAGAAATTGGACCAGCCATAAGGTACTAGTACAGGATTTTTTTCAGCACCGAAATAACGTCGACATAGCACCAAAAGCTGACCAGGGTCTGCTAGATTTCGACCAAAGCTGAAGTATGTTTTGTTATTTTTCCGTCCGGGCCGGGAAATGAGTCAGTCAGATGACGAGCCCAGTGGTCGTACGATCAACAAGAAGGGTACATGATGGACCAGAGACGTAGTTAACGCGACAGCAAGAAAGTCCGACAGCAAGACGGTGGTGGCGCGAGTCAATGTAGTGCCATGGGCGATCTTCGGGGTATTTGGCGCGAACACGTCACAACCATGTGCCTTGTGACACCACAACACCGCGCACTTCGCTTCCGCAACTTCAACCTTCAGTTAATAGAAGACACTAAGAAGAAAGGTATCTCATCAAGAGGAGGTGCCCGCGTCAGCTGTGTCGAGATTGTGTTGAGTATCCCAATGACTGCTCCGCGTGCTCCAGCCAAACAGGCAACAAACAACCGAAAATGGATGTCAAGGGCGGCTCCTCCTCTATCCACCATCGTCCCCCTAAAAGTATCCTAGTAAGCATATCTTTTGTCTACCGTCCTCATGTTTTCATGCGTCTCACTAGTTTAGTATCGCCGCTCACGGGATCATTCGGGATTTAATTCAATGAGTGACCGAATGGTCCGTGTTTAGGCATCTAGTCTACGCTAAAGCGCTCATGATCTGACAGATTGACGATATAACCATTGAACTGCCTCAAGAACTGGTCGATATCATTGTTGATTATTTATCGCAGGACAAACCAGCTCTATTATCGCTTCTCAATGCCTCTCGAATCTTCGGGGGACGGGTGAGAACCCATTTGTTCCGGAGCGTCGATCTGTGCGTAGACTATTCCTTTTCGCGGCAATCCCAGTATGCGCTCTCTACGCGCTCAGAGCTGTTGCTTTCCCTCGTATCATCAACGGCCGCAATTGGAGATGCAGTCAAGGAGCTACGGTGCAACATCACACCTGTCGTGGTCGAACCTTCTCTCCGCTTCTCTCCATATTGGGGCCATGTCAGGGATATCGTCATTCATCTCAGATGCCTCGCCATTATCCACCTTGAGGCAAAAACAACTCTGGAAGGCTTCACATACGTCTCCGGACTGACTACTGCCTTGGCATCTGCCACCGTCTTTAAAATACACGTTCAAAGCACCTTCGTCGCCCCGCGATGCCTCCTACATTTTCTCTCCGCGTTCCCAAGTCTAAGGGCACTACACCTCGAGGATGTTTTCCATAACCGCACGAAAACGACTATCGCCAAACCGTCGGTCCCGCTGCCATCTATTGATGAGCTCTTGGTACGGAAATCCACGACTTTCCTCGAAGTATTACGCACCGATGAATGCCCGATTGTATTGGCGGGTCTGCGTCGCCTCGTACTACTCTGGTTCCAGGAAGTCAATGGTAGGAACAATTGGGGAATACTCGGTGAGATCGTCGGTTACGCTAGTATTCAGGAGTTGTACCTTCAGCTTACGGAATTTACGAAAAATCTCGACCACGGTGGGTTCGCGTCTTATTGGAAGTGTGTATCGCACGTTGACTTGGATCATGTGTTCATGGCATTGCTCGCGTTCCTCATTTGACGATTCACCTTCCTAAACTATCCCCGTTCTTGTCGTGGCTGGTGGACGTGCTGTCAAGTGCTTCGAAGCATTACAGCGAGGGAACACTGAAGTCGTTCAATCTTGTCATCCACTGGAATCAGATTTTATGGGACATGAATGACATCGCAGCGCTCGGGGTGGTTCTTTCCCTTCCCCACTTTCAAACACTTGTCAAGGTTCGTGTGATACTCAGTCACCGGCCGACAGCAGACCCTGTTACTTGCATGCTACTTCAGGAGACGATGAAAGCTGTCTGGAATGCTCTGGATGAGGCTGGATTGAAGGGACGAGTGCAGGTGGAAAGCAGGGAAGTGGAAGTCGTAGATACGTACTTCGAAGATCTATAACGGCACTAGTTGATAGAATTAATTCACGCGAGTAAATCGTCCTGATTACCATAGCTACGTGGCCCTCGGCGACCAAAATATGTTCGCCATTGGATGCGTGTTTACTCTCAGAGCCAATCGGACATCGTTTGTCGGGAAGGACTAGATGACGGCACGAAGTTTGATCAGCATAAGGAAAAGCAGTTAGGAGTTTTCACGTATCCATCTCTCGCGTAATACCCAATCAGTATAAGTGCCCGTTGAAGTACCGCTTCGTTAGAAGAAAGCAATGTGGCGTCGGGCAGGCCGAAATGACCGAGCTGGGAAATTGAGTCGTTGTTGAGAACGAATGGTGGTGCTTGAAGGATAAGAGAAGCCTCGAATATATTAGGGAGAACACGCATCTACTGGTCTCATCAGGAATAAACGGGGGGGATTGTCAAGCAGGTTGCCGTATAAAGTCGTTGAATGGGGGTAGCGGCCTTCGCTGAACGGAGTTGATGCTCGAAATCGTGCCAGGTATGTGTGTCCATGGTACGGAGTACCCAGTCGCTTGGGAGGAATTCCCGACCACATCTAGCCCCCGATGATGGACGCTAGGTGATAAATGGCTGTATATGTATAGGGCTGGGGGACATCCTGAAGGCATGAAGAGCGAGACAACTTAGTACGTATTCCCGCACCGACATTGCCTTGACATGTAAGAACCAGTTCCGCTTTCGGTGCGGCGGGGATCTTGCGCGTAAGTATAATAGTCCAAGTCGAAGAGGCGGCAACATCGCATCGTGAAATGCTCCGTGTTTCAATTACTTTTGATTACTTGCCATCATGATCTCCCCACATCGGGAGGAGCCAAAGTCAACTCAATCTTCAGGCGAGACGCTAATCCAAGCGTAGACAAAGTGTAAACAAGTGTTGCTCTTCAGATTTCAGTGATGCAAGGCGGAGCAATCGGCGTATGTATGCAAGATGACCGACAAGGCCTCTGACTGCGGTCCCTCCCACTCACGTCCTGCTCAGACCGTTGTGTTCCGAATTGGAAGCAGACCGGGTTGTTCTTCTTATTTTACCAATGAATGAAGGGTATGAATTCTAGACGTTTTTGTACATTGTTTGCGACAAATATAGGCATGAAAGGCTTAACCTCTATCGCACCATCTGTTCAATGGAAGATAGAGCAACCCTCCCGTAAGAAACAGCGCAATCCTACTCAACAACTCGACGAAACATTTCAATGGCAAAGGCTACACTATAGCAGGACGATGTATCATCTTCTCTCATGTTATTCTGCAACATACGAAAGAAGTTCCCGACAGCGAACGAAAGAATATCCTCATTCCGAACGTCGAAGCATTAATCTACGAAAAGGTTCAAACGAAAAACTCTTCTTGAGGAATTGATCTTTACCTTCCGTAGACACGTCGTGGAGGATGGCACTCGTCAGCCTCCGCCGACAACATAAATCACTCTACAAGCCGGCGCCAGCTTCTTCACCAACTCTTTGACCTCCAGCCACTCAGAGCAGTTCCCCAGCTCTATGACCGCTACCGTCTGCGATCTCTTCAAAAAACCCTCCCAAGTGTCTAACTCCACGCGCCCACCAATCACTCTCAGATGTTTCAGCTGCGGGAGAGCGACCGACTCGAGGAAGGCAGGGATATAATCGGAAGACATATCCGGATCAGAGTCCCATTCCAAGACAAGCGAGTGGACAGCACACTTCGTACGCGAGGACAGCGGTTCCCAGCCGCCGGGGGTATGATAGCCACCCACCTTGAGCGTCGTCAAGCATGGCATAGACTCCTCCTTGACGATATCCATAAACGGTGGGAGCTGAGCTGCCGGTAATCCTACCTCGAGGGTCTCGATTTGTGTGAGGGGCAGCAGGTGCATGCATGGCGTTGAGGGAAATGAAAGCGGGAAGGCGAGATGCTTGAGGGTAGGCATAGAGGGAATGGTGCAACGTATCGGGTTATATTCCGAGGGCTCGGACATGTCGCCGATGGTGAGGTTCGCGAGTTGAGGAAGCGATTCCGGGAGGGATCGAAAAATATAATGAACCGTACGCTGACTGTCGGCCATGAGACAAAGAGATTGCCAGCGATGTGCCTCGCCGATAAGCAGTCGCATAGCAGGCGACAATACCACTGGATGTGATGTCCCGCCCTGCATATCGAGCTCATCCATGTCATCGTCGGTGAAGGAGAAGACATGGATAAGCAAACCAGCCGTACCACTTCTATCCACGGAAAGCTGTACCAGGTTTTGCAGCTCCTCTTGATCACAAGACCAACCCACATCAAGCGCGATAACCCTCCAGAATCGCTCAGTATGTGATATCAACGTGTTCCACGTTGCGCAGACCATCGACAGCCGCAACGGCGCCGTGTGCCTCAGAGGTCCATCCCACTCCGGTGCCTGCGGCATATCATCCTTGTGGAAGACCGAACACAGAACGTCCAAGATCATCAGGAGGACTTCGGCGGGAAGACGTCGGATGGGAGTGAACGTTTCGCGGACGTTGGACTGATGCAGGGTGAGTTCCTCCATCCGAATTTCCGAATCGTTATCAAGGTCGCCCTGGTGGAGGAGCATAGTTTCCAATTCTGATCCAGTGTATCCACTGCCCATATCGTCTTCGCCCGAGATATCCTCTGCAGGCAAGACCGCCGAGCACCCCGCAGATGCTGGAGACCGCCAAAGCTCTGTGTCCATGGGCGTCTGCCAGGACCAGGGTTCTTCTCGCGCGGTGGAATCAGAATCGGCGGAGGTTGAGAGATCAGAGGATAAAGGCAAGCAAGATCCATTATTAGTATGAGTCATGCGAGTCCTTGTCGATGTGATCATGATGGGCAGAGGGACGACTGAAACGCGTCGGATCAGTTGGACGAAGCAACGGAAAACGAGGCCACTGACCGCTCGCCTGAGATATCGGCGCAGCCGCATTGCTTTCACAACTATGGAAGACATGCTTCTCGGTATCTGGAGAATCTATTAACTGCCGTTAGTAAAGCGAAGCATCGCGCACGTACTGGAGTCTATAATTGGCGACGATACGACATATCCTGAATTCGCAGCAAGACAACCGGCGGACTGATTGTTCGGCATGTCCGTAGCAAGTGATGCAAGTGCGGTTTTCGACCGTGATCCGGGGATAGCGCATGTTAAAGAGCCCATTTGTGGAAGAGTGTTGCAGGTAAACACAGAAGACAATCGTCAAAACGCGTCAGTGCAATCAACGTGGCTTCCAGGAATGTGTCAGACTGTAAACACTGAGATCAACTGAAGATGGGGGAAGCAGAGAAGAACGGACCAGGTCCAAGACCAGTCTCAGCTTTCCGGATAGCTAGACTCTAAAGGGATGGGTAAGTACGGCGTGGAACAAAACCCGAGATGGGAACGGACCAAAACGAGCGCCCTTTTACGTTAGGGACGAATGAGGGAAATAACTGCTGTTACCCGTCGCCTAAAATGAGCTCATGGAATGTCTTGATATTCGACGAGTGCACCAGAGAGCCTTTAAGGAGGTGTCCGTTAGACAAGATAGTACGACAAGGTGAGGGACGCACCAAGAGGTATGTCCAGGGTATATCAGGAATCGTGATAGTGTCGTGATAGAAGGAGGGATTTTCGCAGGGCCAAAATGGTGACCTACTAGCGTCAACAACGCCAACCCGAACGTCGCTCGCGCAGCCAACCATCTTTCCATCGGGCGGGTCGCTGGCCCCTTCTTATAGGCACTCTTTTGTCATTCCACCCAACGAAGGGTTGGTGCCTGAAGGCCTGACATTGCGATTGGTCAAAGAACACATCTGCGCGCTAGGAGTTAGTTTTGTGAAAGCGGCTATAGGACTCACTAATTATAAGAGGAGTCACTTTGTGCACTAGGACCAAAATCACAGCGAAAATGTCGTGGCGCTCTCTGACATCATCGTCCACTGATGGAGCTTTTGGGATGCTTCAACGACTGTATGGAAGGATGGAAGTCGATTGAAACTTGCCTATCAATGTCGAGAATATGCGTCGTCGAGAGATTATCTAGCACATGATACGTCTATGCATAGCTGGCCATGTGTCCGAGAGAAGCTGTAGAGCATTTGTCTCTACTCAAAAGACGCGTAAGTATCGTGGACGTTGAAATGAAGTGTGCTTTGATCGGCAGAGACGGACCAGGTTAGCGGGCGTGCCATCAAATTGATCACGCGTTGACTTGACCCATTCACTTCGACGTTGACGGGGGAGATGGCGAATCCTACAGACGCAAGTCAGCATCGGGTACGAAGGCACGGCCCCTGTGGTTGGATGCTGGTCGATGACCCCTTTTAGTCGAGCATACCCCAAGAACCGGAAGTCGTGCATCCCCCTTCCCAATATGTGCGCACCCTATCTGTTTACTCGTATAGGATCTCGGATCATTTGGTCCATAGTTCGAGTTGGACTGGCATCTTATCCTTCGTGACACAGTATCGTAGGCCTGGAACTTACTCAACGCATACCATTTGACGCAATCTGTGAACTAGAGACAATCCCGGTTCAAATTCGATAATCCTACGGAATCGACCGACTTCTTCCCGGCCTGCGCTTTCTGATCTTGTCTCTACTTCGGCACAGAATTCACAGCGAGACCCGGCACTTCAGACCGCAACGTCCAAGGCTATCCCTACTCCGCGAAAAATAAAGTCTTCACCTGCGAAATACGTCGCTGTCCCTACGCCAGAAAAGACGAGAAAAAGTTCACTCGGAGATGCTGATTCTCAGCCGGTGAGGATGTCCTGCCATGTCGTAGAAGACTCTTGATGACAATTCCAGTTCACTCCCCCAATGAGAAGGCGTTCATGTATTAGCCAGCAGAATCGCCTCGTTCTGGTTCGCAGTCTTCCGCTAACAAATTGTTATGGTAGTGCACTCAAGGTCGAATAGGTGACCAACGGAGCAAGCTTTGTTGGATCCCATGTTGTTGACGCTCTGCTGAGGGCGGGTTATGCGGTTCGCGGGTAGGCCGCCAGGCACTATGATATACCATTGTTCCACTCAGCCAATCGCATGTAGGACTGTGCGCTCAACGCGACTACAAGAGATAGCCACATCGCGCGCTTCTCAAATGCATGAAGATGACCTCGCTTGGATATCTATGGACGATCCTACTACCGGTGATTTCCAAGAAGCACTACAAGGTCAGGCTACACGACTTGCATACCATCACTATTGACATGGCGTAAAGGCGTAAAGGCCGTCATACATGTCCCTACACCGCTGCCGTCTGGTCTGCGGCCCGAGGAGACTGTTGAAGTGCGTGTGCACTTTGTCTTAGATCTAGCATAGTGACTAATTTCGTCCTAGAGATCAATGAAAGAAATACTGAATGTCCTCGCACAAGCATCCGCTGCGGGTATCACGAAGGTCATCGTCACGGGTACTTGGGCAACCACAATGAATCGTGAGTGGCCCTTTTGGATGCATCAGCTGCATCTAACCGAAACGCCTTCAGCAAGCGAAATCTTAACTAAACCGTTCACAAACTATACGTTCACCGAGAAGGGTGAGCTTTATTCTTCACGTCCGTTCCAAGGTGGCATGACCGACCGTGTCTCAGACTTTGCAAGTGTGTCCAAGGACGAATTCCTGGAACATCTAGATGATCCCGGATGGTGTTACCTCGCAACTCAAATCCTTGCTGAACGCGCAGCACATCAGTTTTCCATTGAACATTCATCTATGGATCTCACTTTCAGTGCGTCCATTTTTACATCTTGCCGAGAGCTTATTCCTTCTTGTACAGTTAACCCGCCGCTGATTTTCGGTCCGTTCCATAAAGACTTCCCTGTTCCGCCAACAGACGGCCTTGGAGCAAATCGACACATACTTCAGCTAACACGGGGAAACATCCCGGCTACGTTGCCTCCACATTTCGTTGACGTGAGGGATGTCGCATTTGCGCATCTTCGGGCCCTCGCGCTCGCACCCTATTCCAACGGCGAACGGAAACGGTATCTGATATCGGCCGGAACTTTTCCATGGGCCGAGGCGATGGACTACCTCACGCGTCCTCTCAACCCTCCTCTTAGTAAAGTGCCCTCGAACAGAAACCACTACAAGTGGAATGTCTACCTCCCTCTATGCAAAGTGTGCGGTGGCTCGCTTGAATTATTCCTTGACACCGGTGAGCGCAATCATTTTGATGTCAGCTCAAGCAAAATACTCATGGTACGTGTACCGTGTTCAGATACTTGCAAATCGTGCGTGGCCCAGCAGAGCTCTTTTGCCACACCGCGTGCTACACTTCATTCTCGTTATGAGCACTTCCCTCGTACGGAGAACCCGCCAGGAGATGCTTCTTGGCAACCGTTGGCGCGTATCGATACCCGCAAAGCTGCGAATGAGTTGGGCATAGCCAGGTACATTGGATGGGAGAAAACCCTTACTGATATGTTGTCCTCTTTGAGCCAGCTTCCCAAGAGAAAAGATCATATATGAATACCCAGTGTCCTCACGTCTTCCGTCGATTTGATACGCGATATGTACATTTATTCTTCGTATGCAAATTCGTTCTTGCTTCCCCTTGCTTCTGAAGTGCCTCGCGTCTTCATGAGTTGCAGGTCTTTTGATCTCTCAGTAGTGCTACCACCGCTTGACTGTCGGAGTGCTATTAACGAGGCGACCCGATCGTGTACTCCGCTTGGTAAGATCTCAAGAGCAGGGAACTTTCCTGTTAATCTGCGAGCAGCCACTGCATTTTCCTCTTGGGAAGTCGGTCCGAAGGGTGTGCGGAGTATCCAATTTCAAATACATGAGGTAAGCTTTTTCCAACACTGATCGCACAGCCTCACGGAGGTTTTACTTCAATAGCGAGCATAAATCCCCTCTACATAGAATGACACCTTTACGACCTCCAGAGCGTCCAACACGAAGTCCTAGTCATGGTTCCGCTTTCTTCCTGACCCCTCCTGATTGCGTGCTGACTTGATTCACTTTTAGACAACCATGGTAACACGCCTTCTGGCTCGAGTGGATGGCGCAGTCCATCGCCGGAATGGCTGGTATCAGTATCACCCATCAACTATCCATCGTAGGTGCCGTTCCTGTTCTCAGATGCAGGGTCATTTAATGCCAGCGCTAGGAGCCCCTCGTCAAACAAACATGACCCCCCAACGAATTCTCCTTCCTGTGATCCTCCGTCACCCGACAATGCCGATGTACCTGAAACGGTCTTCACGGGCGACGCCACAGTAGTCGGTTTTAAACGGAAGAGATCGACTTCATCCGCTTCGCCCGTTCCTCAGCCTCCTGTAAAAAGAACCTCACAGACTGGCGCTACAGTTCTTCTTGTCCCGGGACCCAAGCCAGAACGACATCCATCGATCTCGGCTTGGAACAGCATGAACTTTTTGTGGTCTTGTATCGAGCTGACACAAGAGAACGCCACTAGACTGTCCGCCATTCGAGCCTTAGACGGTTTCGTGTACTCCGCGGACTCGGAACGGGGAGAGCAACGAGATACAAAACAACTTTTCGTTCACTATATGGTAAGCAATGGTGTAATTTTGAGGTTGGTATTTTGAAATGTCGCGTTTAGGCTCTGGCCGCGTACTTTCTTGCAGTGGGGCACGAGGTGAACGTTGAAGTGATAAGTTGGGAGCATTTCTTACAGGTCATCAAGACAACGCCGGAACGGCTCTACGTGTACTGCAGCGTTTTCGTGCGTACGACAGATGAAGTTGATGATTTGTTCGTGTCTCTGTACTCCCCCGTGAATCATACTTAGTTTTGGATCAGGTCAACAGTAGTCCTACTAGATGATCTGGCCCTTCGCAGAACTTTTCGCAGCGAAATGCTTCAACTCGTCGACAAAACGATCTTGCTTCCGCCTCTCGGCGAGTTCGAATTCGCGGCCAAAACATTTGGACTAATAAAACTGCTGAATAGGATCGCGAAGGACGACACGCACACCATTCGGCCCAAGACGACACTCTACAATGGGAAAAGACAGGAATCGATGAGCGAAGAATATGTCCTCAAGCGCGAGGGTCACCATTGTCGTTCGAATCCGATAGTCGTGCGAGAAGGAGACGAGCCGCCAGAGGTTGATGCCACGAAGGGCTTCCGTTGGATGAAGCAAGAATATGTTCCTTGCATGACGCAATTGCCTGAATGGCGCGTCTATCTGGTGCAGGAAAAGGTTGTCTGTGTTATCCCGACAAGGAAGGACAGACACGGTGTGTGGCGAGTCGTAAAGAGTATGGACATCTGGAGCCTTGCTCTACGAAAGTACGGGTTTCTAATCTCCGCCGACTGTTGGAGGAACTGACTTCCAACTTCAGTGAACAAGCTAAACGAGAGGAACGTGAGGACAGTGACACCGAATCGCCCTCCTTGGAGCCTGGTAGCGAGCTTGATCGAAGAAAGGAAGTCCGTGCACTTACTAGGTTCGCCGAGACGACATTACACGCCCTCATCTTGATGGAGGAGAAGACGAACGGACGTATTCCGTCAATATCGCAACTGTGTCGCATCGACATCGGACTGTACGAGGACCCCAAGACAGGCATTTTTACACATTGGGTGAATAGCGTGGCCCGCGGTGCGCATGCGCTGATGTATTCGATCCTGGACGGAGAGGACTCGAATATGATCAAAATTCTGGAAGCTGTAGAGGCTATGCTTTGTGAGATGAACGAGGCAGGTAGATACAAAGCACTGAAGCATGAGGCTGTGAGGTTTGCCGAGCCGTTAGCCTTGTACATATGAATGTTATGATCACTTATTCTATCTTCTCATACTACATATTTCTGACAGCATTTTGATAGTTCTTCCCAGTATTTACTACAGGGTACAACCTCAAATTTACCATGACTTGTGCTCGGTGGCCTCATTCACTCCGTTACGGGGACTCGCGGATAGGAAAATTATGCCGTAGGTTACCAAGCCAGGACGCCTCTCATATCATTATTCGTAAAGATCGTCGTGACCATGGCTCACCAAGAACTTCTCTCGCTTTTCTGCTCTCCGACAACCACACTGTTCATGGATTTCATGCTGCAAAAGGCCTGGCTTGTAGCAACGAATTGCTCTGCGTTCTATAGTGTCTGCTCTTCTAAACGATGAGTACGTCGGATGGGAGGAGCTGTTATCTGGTTCGTCCCACTGTTACCAGGCGCACACAGAACAAGGTTTGTTTCACTCTTCATACTCGCGTCTCTCTTGAGCAATGTTTCCTAGACGTTCATGCTGCGATGTGGAGGGGTCTTTGTCCGAATTACATTCTGCTTATTCGTCACTACGACGTAGCATGGAACATGCATCCAGCGTAGATCCTTTCTGAGGTCTGACTTCTAAACACCCTCGTTTCCCGCGCCGACTGGACCAGCATTGCTCCTGTCTTCTGTGAAAGCGTCTAGTGTCATCGACACTTACATGGTGCTCCTTG
>QLPD01005537.1:0-10226 GCA_003314085.1 Hymenopellis raphanipes | reverse complement strand
GGGGTGCTTTGAATTGGGCGAGGGTGGAGGAGGTTTCTGCTTGATAGCGAAATATAATATTTGCTTGTGTTATGGAAGAAGAAGTGTGTACGCCACAGGTAACATGATTATTCGTGTCGCGACTTTGCTTCCTAGTACTTATGTTTCGCCAGTGGCCCAGTGGAGATTTAGATTTCTTTGGTACGGAGACCATTGAGCAACTCAAGGAGGCGGATACGGAAGCCACCTTACCGCATGAAGGAAAGTGGAGGATAGAAAAGCCCATCGTTGAGATTTCTGGGGGATCCGTCTTCTTCCGATGCTGCAACTCCCTTGCACTAGTACTTATACTCCAGACACCTAAAGATTCACCCTGTGTTCTGTCCAGGTTCATTCCGGCGGGTGTCCGAAGAAGGAAGGAAGAGAGAGAAAAGGGGGGAAAGGGAGAGTTCAAGCTAGGGACCCGTCGAATTTAGTGAAATGTACACTTTAGATGGCTCCGTCAGCCTGCATCTCTTCATACTCGGGGTTGTGTCGTTGTTAATGGTGTAGGGTCGCTCGTCTTGGCGCAGGTGCGCCGTAAAGGACACGATTGAGAAAAACGAGTAACAAGGTGGAATGGAGACGGCGGTAGAAGACAAGTACTAATGACGCGGAGGTAGCGGGCCTTGCCATGTGAACGGCGTTACCCTAGCCAAAACACGCTACAGCACGACCTGCATCCTAGATTCATGGCTCGCCATTGGCCTAGTGGGGATTTTTCTTACAGAGAGATCATCATCTCTGCTCATAACCTACTGAATGATCCAAACGATACCGAAGGCACGTTACCCCTCCGAATGAAACTGTGGCTGAGTGAGTACCACGGTGATGAGGTTGACATCACTGAATCTGATCCTTTCTCCTCTTGCACCAGTGTAGAAAAAGCTGTAGTCGAGACTTTTTTTGATTCTGTGGGCTCCGTCTTCTTCCAATGTTGCAATTCGCTTGCACTCAGATGGAAAGTTTCCGCCCTTGAATCGGCCACTGGCTCATATCGTATCTGTCTTTATCTGTACGGGTGCCCTTTGGAGAGGCTTTCTGTCAGTGTGGGATCAAGACGGACGAGGGAGCTGACGGCAGAGTTGAACACTACCGCTTGGCGCTCCCATTCATTCCATGGACCAAGTGCCCTCCATGTAGTGAAGGATGTTTGGTGCCTCGTGATTGGGCTATGAAGATGGTGGAGAAGACCAATCGTTGAACCGTCTGAAGAATGTATTTTGTTGTAATGTGGGTCTCACTCAATCGAATGGAGAAAATGAGCGTCGCAATTAGATAAGTAGTCCATGCTGATAAGATACTGTCCTGTCCGTTCATTTAAACCCAAAAACATTGAATCAGAACATCGGGGTGGGCTCTGCGAAAGCAGCGCGCGCAACCTTCTCGAAGCCATTGCTCGACCTCCTCTTCCGTGCAGGAGTAACCCCAACAGTCGCCAAAGGAACACAGTTGGAAGAGCTGGCGGCAGGGTGAGCCGCAGGCGTAGGGCTGACGCCCTGGTACCAGGTAGAGGTACCGTAGACACCCATGGGGAGGCTGAAGCGGCAGATGAGATGATATCGACAAGCGGCGAAGTAAGGAAAGACGTACTCATCATCGCCGTCACAGTTCTCAAAGACGCCAGAGTCGTAGTTGGCGGGCATGTTCCAGTAGCATCCCATGACGTCGTAGATGTGCTGGCAGAGTTGTGCAGCCTGAGCACCGACACAGGCGCGGAAGCAGAATTCGTCCGAGGAGATGAACGAAGTCCATTCGTGGTACTGCTGACCGGTTCCGAAGGAGTTTCCATAGACCAAACCGCCAACTGCGAAAGAAGGTAAGCATGGGATACTTCTTGTGTATGGATAGATGGAGTGCATACTAGGGTTACCGTTACCATCAGCACCATGAGGATCGAGTTCACCTCCACTGTGCACAATTCATTAGCGCGCTCGCGGTAAGCAAATCACAAGTCACTGACGCGTCACCAGCGGGGATGTTGATCTTGGTAAAGTCACCAACACCAGTAACCTGGACGTAGTCAGGAGTCTTGACAAAGTGAACACCCTTGAGAGTTCCATCGGGAATGGTACGGGCCCCACGGCCTGACTTGGTGCAGTAAGCGACCTCAACGCGTTCAGAGTTTCCAATGGTATCGACGGTGGGAGGAGCCCAGAGGCAGAAATCCTCTGCAGAGCTAGAACGCGTGGTCAATAACGCGTTGATGCAGGCAACATATGCAACTCGTACTTGATCCAGGCTGTCTGGCATTGGGAACTGCTGCTGCTGCCTGTACCACAGTTATTGGTTCCGGATTGGCCATCTTCAGAGGTATTAGGCAGATCAGTGTAATAGTAGCCAGTGTTCCAGATCTGGTTTATGCCACTGCCGCACGACCACAGTTGGATCTACGCGTATACATAAATTAATTTTTCGATATGAGGATTTGAACCTGTATTCATACCCTGTTTCCGTCGGACTGGTTACCGTCGGTCAGATCCATGCATTTACCATGGTCGGTCCATGCAAGGTGATAGTCGCCCTATGTTGAGATCAGCCAAAGAAAGACGAACACAATGAGAAGAAAAAAAAGACGTACGGTGTAGTAGAACTGCTGATTGGGATTGCCGTTGGTGGAACAAGTCCAGATTTGCAGCTTTACACCATCCACGTTGTTGCCGTCCGTGACGTCGAGACACTTGTCGCCAAAAACTTTGACGGAACCACCAGAGAACGTCCATTTCTGGGAGGTCGCACCAGTGCAGGACTGGATCGTGACGGTCGCTCCGTCCGAGTTGGACGTCGCGGTCATACATTTGCCTGCGTCGTGTCAGAGGATCGCCTTTGCATGCATGGGCTCTACCCACCAGAGTTGATGCCGGGCTCGAGGAGAACTTCTCCACGGTAGCTGTTCATGATGTCAGTCCAAGATTTCGCGTTCAGCGCCAAGGAAAAAAGTACGAACTTGGGTACCTGGGCAGAGACCATGGTGGCTGCCAGGAGGACAGCGCTCGAAAGAGAAAATAGGTTGTTCATCGTAAGTATTAGGGTAAAGGGGGAAAAGAATGTGGGGTATTCGCCAAAACGAATAGAGAGAAACGGGGAGAGGGCAGGAGGAGACTTTATACAACGCGCGTATTGACCCCGGCTTCGGTCATTAATCGCCGCATGGGAACGATCGGGACCTGAAAGCGAGAAAGCTCTTCTCTCTTCCACTTTTATCCTGTGCGTACAACCTCTACGAGGCCCACTAAAGCCTTCAGAAGCTTGTGCGCCACTTTACGGCCCAACCACGTCTTTCTGCACACCGTTTTCTAGTTTCGATTGATCACAAGGGATCACGAGGTGCTCAGCTGAGCAGGCGAGAATGACCTCGCTACGATTCATGAAACGCGTTTTATCTAGATCCGGTGAAGGCCTCACCAAATTGAACTCTCAAGTCGCAAGTACCTTTGAACTACGCCACTCCACGAAGACGCGTCGTCTCGAACGTTCGCGGTTAGTGTACTTCCCGCGTCGTTCGAGCTTTTAATTGAAAGGTAGGGACCGCGGCAGTACATCGCTGATTAGCGATATCAATGCCCCGCCATCCTCTCTAAATGCTCACGTTTTGGCACCAGGCATGTTCTTTGAGGGATGTAGAGCGAGTCGGACCTGACGCGCCTTTTGGTCATCAGAGGATCATTGGGAATTGCAAGGCGCCGCGCACTCGAAAACCACCGATCCTCCACCGTGCCTCAAGACCCTTATATCCGTCCACTTGAATAGATGCACTCACTTCAGTACTTTGGCGAACGATCCATGGACGGCCAGGAGCTTGGGGAACCTGGTACTTCACCCCCGTCGAGTTCGGGACCTTCGAGTTGCCGTACAGTCCCAGAAATCCTGCATCTCTACTTGTTCAATCCCTCCGGGAACTACGTATGTGAGTGTTCAGTCCTGCTCACCCATGTTCCGTCAAAAACAGAATTTGAAGCGTCTAATCCATAGTATCAAGGTTCGATCGACTGACGGCCATTGCGCAACCGAAATCAATCAAGTAGTGGTGGACGGTAATCTCGGAGTCACTGAGAAAAGAACGGGACCACATCCGGCTCCCACTGAGCGTCGTCAGGAATTCGGATTTCTACTACATCGCAGGCACGAGTCACCGTCCTTCTCGTCTGTGGCCACCTAGAGAAATGGGCAACGGGTACACAACTAGCACACCGCTTCGTTCTGTTCTTTCGAAATAGCTAGCACGGTCATCGAGAGCGGGCGAGCGAGCCAATAGAAGAATGCAAGTATTAAGCCCAGAAGAACATCAAACCAATATCTAAAGTCAGCCACCCTCAATATTCCCATCCACGGCAAGTATGACAGCAGAAGCATATAGCGAATAGTGTGGCGGGTTGTCACGCTCTAAACCCACCTATCAATTGGCTTTTGGCATCACACGTAAGAGTCGCAAGGTTGTAGTCTCCCGAGTGACGAGGCAACGGACACGACAGCGTCAAAAGCTAACCTTCGTTCGCTTTCTTTGACTCGGACACAAGATTAGACGCGTCCAGCAACGTCGTCCGCGGAATCTTAAGCGAATAACCAATAGTAAGAGAGCAAATCCTATCACCACGTCGAATAGGTTCTCCAAGTAGTCACCAATCGCTAGCCAAAGTTAATCTTTAGTCTAGACAACCAACACGTATTTACAGATCAAAAAATGTACATAACAAAGCGCATCGCATTCCCACCACATAGGATAACATATAATGTATCAATTCAACGGGGTAACATAGGGAGACGTAAAGGAAAGACGTTGAAAAGGGGTAGTAGGTGGGCCAAAAAATACGGAAAGATATATATAACAAAGCCAATGTGTTCCGAGGGCGCGATAATAATGTGTAGACCGGAAAGAAAAGAGATGTGCAGTTATAGAAGGCCACATTCTCGGAGATGGAGTTGCAACAGGATGTCTTGGATGGCACTGAGCACGACTGTAAAGCAAAGACGTTATCAACAAGCGGATGGGGGAGGAAAAGGCTTGACAAACATTTAATTTGTTGTGTGTCAGTGGCGCAAGTGTAATGTGCGTAAATTTGTTTCGTTGCTGCACTCTGGTTCAAGCTGACGAATCGGTGGAGCAAGAAGTCACAAGCAGCATCATAGTTATCGCCGCCTACAAGGAGTGAGGACGCGTAAGAATTCGAAGACGACGAAACGTACCAGAATAGTCGGGGAAGTAGTCGCCTAGCGGTGACCGAGGGAGCTTTTCAGCGAACAAATCGATCTTGTTTAAGAAGAGAATCTAGAATACTAGTGAGAGACTGACGAAGACATTGAGGGCAGGTATACGTACTATCGAAGTCTTCACGAACCACCGGGAATTGCATATTGAGTCGAAGAGGGTAAGAGCTTCTTGCATACGGTTCTAGAGGGAGTTAGCAGATCATTCTAATGATTAGGAATAGGGACTTACGACACTCTCATCTTCGTACAACATCTGGTCGTACTCGCTCAGACTGACCAAGAAAACCAAAGCCGTGACATTTTCGAAGCAGTGAATCCACTTCTTTCGCTCTGAACGCTGACCACCGACGTCGAAAAGCTTGTATGTCAACTCGCCAACCTTGAAGGTTGTCTCTGTGATACCAGTGGTCTTGACACGAGAGCGAAGGATATCTTGGTCGGTGGGTAGGTATCCAGGGGCAGACATTCGGTCGAGAGAGTTGAAGTAGTATACGGCAGAGTCGTTGAGCTGGAACTCTCTTGAACGACGAACGGCTTCGCGAACGCCATTGTCCCTCCACAGAGATTTGAGGGCATCGACTACATCCCGCGGCATAGTATCCGAGTCCAATTGACCTGGAAGAGCGAGAATGGTAGCCTTGCGGGCATCATTCTGTGGCGATAGCGTAAGATCCAGTAGTGGCAACGCATCAAGAATGGCACTGTGGTTGGTAAGGTGAGCGTCATGAATTGCTACAGGAGATGTCGACGAACCGCATGGACTGGATTGTGTTGGAAAATATGATTTCCTTGTACGAGTCCCGCTCTTGGTCGTTGTAGCCTCCATGGTGAATAAGCTTCATTTGCTTGAGCACCGTCGACTAGAGACAGACATGGTAAGCGGCGGGAACAAAAAGCATGTGGTCATAGTGTTCACCTTTCCAGACTCTCCAGCACCGAGGAGTAGCATTTTAATCTCGTTCTTTGCCATCATCCTGTCCTTCTTGAGCTGGTTTTCAATTTCGTCGTTGCCTATGCCACTTGTTGAGTATCTCGGGCCGCAAGAAATGGGGTAATTAGGAGTAACACATACGGGCCTTGGCCTGAGGATCCTCGCCTTGACTTGATTGGCAGCAACCCATGGTTTAGCAGGCGATTATGAGGAAAGGATTAAAATGAAGGAATGGACAGAGTTGCGCCGCGGCGACGATGTGGGTACAAGACAATGATGGGAAAAACGAGAGAAGACCTGTCTGCTTATGGACGCCATCAAACCTGTCTGCTTATAGATCATTCCCACGCCACCAACACCTCCTCGAAATACAAGTCCATCCTACCTCCTGTGTTTCTTATTTCATCTCTGCGATTAAATTTGCTTATTTCTGCTGCTACCCGCCCCATACCGGTCACCAATCCTCTGCTCCCGCGAACGAGCTTCATCTATGGTGCAATCACGCTCTGATAGAGTTTGCATCGACCTGATGCGACCCGCGTCATTCTAGACCTTTTTCGCTATATTTTTCTCACCTGTTCCCTCGATGGATTCCTGCTCTCTACCGCGTCTTTTCACCTTCAAACTGTTGCTTTCAAGTACTATTTTTGATGCTACCCATCATCTTCGGCCGCCATCATTTTCTCGTCCCAACAAATTCCGCAAACGTCGGTGACATCCAAGTGCATGAAAACCGGCGTGCTTCTCATTCTTGTGACGTCTTTTGCGTATACATTCACTGTGTGTTCTTCGTCCCCCCGATTCGGAGAGCTTCTCTGTTCCCCCGCAATATGGACCGCTGTTAAAGTTCCGACCCAGGACTTATCGTCATGATCTTGATCAGCTTTTGTTTGGACCTTATGCGTTGTGAACTCGAGCCCACAACTGTAACACAAGGATGTACATTGGTGGTTTTAGGCTCTTGATCCTTGATTGACGTCGACTTGAAGCGATGAGAATGTATCTCGCGCTAATCTTTGAGACGAGTAAGATCTACATGGGTCGTTGATGATGATGTTGCTCGAACAAGTCGGAATGACGGCAAGTAGGGGCGATGGACTGCTACCGTGGCCGTGGTTGAAACTGTGAACCGGCGGCTACAGTATGGGTGGGTCAAATAGTTTAGTCCTGTACCGAAGCGTGGATCGGAGTATTCGGTGTGCCAAGCACTGGGGGTTGCGAAAAGGCGTCGTAACATTCGTACCCTTCGTGGACAATCAGAGTATGGTTGAAACTGATTGTAATGTTTTGAAAACTGGAGAGATTGCTCGAGAGTGAGAAGAACCGGCATGTGGTTGCCGGCGGGTGGGAATTGATCCGATGACGTGGAGTACCCGGGGTATCGGCGTTGTTATTGAGTTTATGTGTGTTTCCCTGCCAGTGACTTTCACACCATCGAACAAGCCAAAGTAGGCATGACTGCTTCGACTCGCGCGGCAACTCATTCGGCGGCAAAGTCAAATGGAAAGACCACGACCAACAAACTCCACAATCCCCCTACAAAGTTGCCTAACAATCTCCATCCCCACCAATTAAAGGCGGCGACGACCACCAGCAGACCAACAAAGAGGACTCGCTCATCGTCCCGAACGGCGGTCAAGACATCCTCCCAGTCGGCTACAAAGGTCACCTTGCTCGCTGAAACAAAGTCCCTTCCGATACCAAACACAACGACGATACCCACTCGAACGACGACTTGGGCAGTACAGATACCGAATACAGTGATACCGCCCTCCCCCAGAGCACAACGCTATGACAAGCGCAAGCGCATGGCAGAGGATTCCTCAGAGGGCAGGTCAGCAAAGCGCTGCCGCTCCAGGTGTGTCCAGACGACTTTTTTTTGTTATCCTCAGGCTGAGCGCCTAAAGCAGCAGCAAGCCCACACCTGCGTCCCCCATACCCTCCACCTCCAAGGTGACCCTCGACATGGATGTCGACAGGTATGACACTGCTGTTTTTCTTGTGTTGGACGTTGTTGAACTGGCTATAGTCTGGAACCATCAACAGTGGCGTCAACGTCAAAAACGACTTTAGACGATACCTTGCCTTGCTCTACAATCGATTCATCGAAAGCAGCTGTCGACTGCGACTTGGACGTGCATGATCAAGAGAGCCAGCTCTCTGATGGAACGGAATCTGCAAAGTTGCAGTCTGACGCCAACGTGCATGCCCTCAGTCTTATTACCGCTTCCGTTAAAGGCAAAGCCCCAATTACTTGGTACGTGAACCCTTCCTCTTAACTTCCGGTCATCTAATATTCATCTAGTGCGGCGGACGATGCTGAACAATCTCTTCGGAAGCGAAAGGCTGTGGAGGATGACTGCCCCCAGTCCCAAAATGATACTTCTCATAATCCCATTTACACTCCATTTCAAGCAGTAAACGAGACTTCACAACGATGGTAAATGCCCTCCGCCTTGCCATGATCCATATATTGACAAAATTCTAGCCCATCGCCACCCAGTGATGAAGACGGGTAAGGAATTCCATCTCTTCCATTTGCCTCAATTAATCCTTCCCAGCAGTACCAGCGAGTCTTCGGATGACATGCTCACCGAAACCCCCGATGCTGACGGCATCTTTGTACTCCATACAGCACCTGCATCGCCCCCTTCACCACCTCCCGCTCCTCCTTATCCTAATATCAGCGCAGACAGCTTTGTACCCGAGCGCCCTACCCGCTTATCTCCCCTTTCATGCACATCCTTTACACTTGCAGACCATGCGTCTTCGTCGCCAGCCGATATGGACGCTGATGCCGACTTGGATGAAGAATATGATGATAGGAACGAGATTCCCTCGGATTACTTTTCTGCAATTTCGCGCAGGCAGCATAGAGTCGATCCAGACCTCTGGAAGCTCACCATGCAGCATCGGGTTTCCCGCATTACAGAAACCTATACCATGGATCTTATTCGTGAACTCGTCGAAGAGGAGGCAGCGCGTCTACGTGATTACAGGGACGAGGAGCCCTACGACTTTGAGTTGGACGAATCCGATGAGGAATCGGATGAGTGGGAGAGCGTGGCGGAGAAGGCGAGAGAGCCCGAGATGATAGTCTTTTCGGCAGCGTCTTCGCCAGAACCCATAGTACAAGACCAAGTCAACCCTCAGCCATATCCGCCCAAGGTTGACGATTCTTCGTTGGTGTGGCCTCCCCCGAGATTGAGCACGATTCGTGTTCCAGACCTCTTTGGGTTCAATGAGGGATGGAGGGTACGTGGCACGCCCGTGGATCGCACTAGACGTGCTGTCTGGGCTTCGCCCATGACGCCTCGGGTTAACACCGCGTCTCCTGCGCAGCTGTACAACAATCCTCCGCAGACTTTCATCCCGTTCACGCCTTCGCCTCCCACATCGCCCCCACTCCAGACGTTTACGCCACAGTACGCTCAAGCGCCACCTCCTTCTCCGACCTCCTTCTCGCCTTCGTTTGCCTCGAGTTCGGAGCACTCGACTTTTCCGACTTTAGAGATAGATCCCACGTTATGGGACCAGTTTATAGAAACGCTGAAGAGCGATACGTTTGTTGATGCCGTCCCTCGCGATGCACAGAACGTCTCTTCGCCGCCGCCGTTTGTAGACCCCGGGGTTGGGGTGGTTAGTGGTGCTAGTGGTCTTTATGCCGGGCCTGTCGAGAGCTTTACTGAGATGCTCTACGCCACTGAAGAAGCGTTTTAGCTTCATAGTTTTCGTCGCACGTATATATAATCTCCCCTGTCATATGCATACCTGTCCCCTGTACCATTTGTTGTCGTATCTGTTTGTAACTTGGTTTATTCGATTGTTCATGGATGTTTGCATGAACGAGAAGTGAATAGTCGGACAAGTATAGTGTCGCTGGCTATTGAATGCTGGGGGTCGCTTCTGATTTGAAGAGGAGGTTTCTCTCATTCGTGACGCCCTTTTCACCATTAACTGACTCTTCTCGGTTCTGTTCCTAGGATGAAATCATCACGAAGCGGCGACCAAAGGCGTGTGGGACTATCGTCATGTCGAGGCAGCACAGCCACACGACCGATTTGACCGA
>QLPD01005525.1:0-12172 GCA_003314085.1 Hymenopellis raphanipes | reverse complement strand
GATGTCTATCCCTGGTTGTTTTGGGTATCCTCGGGCTTTTGTGCGTGTCTCCTCGTCAAAAGCCTATTGTTCGTTAACGTGCAAGTCAGTGTCGGATTCCCTGTAGCCGACCACATAGACAAGTTAAGAAATAAACAGACTGGCCAAAACCTTGGTGTCAATGGGACTGGCCAGGTACGTCCTTTTCACGCTGCGTGTGCTTTCCTTTGAAAGTATTTCAAAGGTTCCAGTCATGTCTGGAGGTTTCTCCTTGATTGACTCAGACACCCCGTCCGACGCCCACACGATACAATCCAAAAGGGATGGGAACACCTGGCAACTCGTCTTTTCGGACGAATTCAATCGTGATGGTCGTACCTTCTACCCTGGCGAAGACCCGTACTGGGAGGCAGTGGATCTCCATTACTGGGTAAGTGCATGAAGCGTCCTCTCCACTCTCAAATGAACCCTCCATGGAACCCGACAGCAAACAAATAATATGGAATGGTATGACCCGGCAGCGGTGACCACCAAAGACGGGAAATTAGTGTTGACACTGTCTCAGAAGGAGACGCACGATCTTCATTATCAAGGAGGTGAGCTTAATCCATTAATCGTCCTGCGCAATTAATAACTGTTTAGGCCTCGTTTCGTCGTGGAATAAATTCTGTTTTACTGGCGGATACATCGAGACCTCCGTACAGCTTCCAGGTGCCAATAACATTGTCGGTCTGTGGCCAGCCGTATGGACGATGGGAAATCTGGGTCGCGCTGGTTATGGAGCCAGTCTTGAGGGAATGGTGGGTGTTTTTCGCTCAGCGCGCGCACATACACACTGACTTGCTTCCAGTGGCCGTATACCTACGATGCCTGCGACGTTGGTACGGCGCCCAATCAGACTATCGGCGGAAAGCCGGAAGCTGCTCGGACGAGTGGAGCTGAGGATGTTAATTATGAGCTGTCATACCTTCCTGGACAGCGTCTTTCGCGGTGTACGTGTCCAGGAGAGGATCATCCTGGGCCGATGCACAAGGACGGCAGCTTCGTTGGGCGCTCAGCTCCCGAAATCGATATTATTGAAGGCCAAGTATGTGTTGTGCATCGAATGGGTTTCGATTTTGTATCCTGACAGTCTCACAGGTGACTGGCGATCCCTTGCGCGGCCAAGTCTCGCAATCGGGGCAGTGGGCTGTGAGTGGACTTTACCTGCAGTTCCGCTTCCGCCCCCGTTGATTGACTCATCGGGTACTTTTTAGCCTTTTAATGAAGGCTACGTCTGGAAGAACACTTCGGACAATTTCATCATCGCGGACGATACTATTTCTGTGTTGAATACGTACATTGGCGAGAAGACTCAGCAGGCTACGTCGGTCGTTACCGATACGGACCAGAATTGCTATCAGCTTGAGGGAGGGTGTTTTTCTGTGTACGGCTTTGAGGTGGGTATTTGGTTTCTTTTTCAATATTGGGACAAAGCGACTCATTAGTATCGTCAAAGTACAAACCGGGATTTGATGATGCAGTGCGTTCACTTTATTCGCACAAACAACCTGAGTATTGAGTGCAATTTATAGTACATCGAATGGGTCTCCGACGACAAATTTGCCTGGAGGCTGAACGCAGCTGGTGTAGGCGCCGATAGCGGGGTCGAGATATCTGCCCGGCCAGTTCCTCAAGAACCTATGGTATGTCTAGCATTTGCCCTTGACAATTTCTTTTTACTGACCGCATCTACTACTAGTACATCATCGCCAACCTCGGAATGTCCACAAACTTTGGCACCGTCGACCTTGAGCACCTGACGTTCCCTGCTATCATGCTCGTGGACTACATTCGCGTCTACCAAGATCCCAAGCACATCAACATTGGCTGTGATCCGGACGACTTTCCTACTCAGTCCTACATTAATGCGTACGTGTCTTGGAAGGTTTGTACATATGGAGCTCACGGTTTCCCTCCAGCTTCCCCGAGGCATATGCCAACCCAAACCTTACCACCTGGGTTGACGACTACAAAAAGCCCTTCCCGAAGAACCGACTCGTCGACGGCTGCTAAACACAACTCGCGGACTCTTGCTGTATGTATAATGTATATCCACGACTTTGTTTCTATACCCAGATGGACCCTTGTTCGTGTACTGGTCTACACTCTTGTATACACACCCACCCACTCTCATTGATTTGTTGTTAAACTTGAAAAAGCTTCAAGTAATGTATGCATAGTACCAAAGACAACAATATAGGGTAAGCCGTAAGAACAGGCTGGTATACAATATTATACAACTATACAACACGGCTAGCTAGCGTCTCCGAGACAATGTGGGTTCCGGCGTGGTGGCTTTCATTCCCACCATACGTTCAACGACGGCCTGAAAGCACATTATTAAACCTTGCTTTACTTTGTAGAACACAAACACATACCTGCGCCTGATCCCAATCAAGCTGTTCATCTTCTTCCTCCTCTTTACTGCTATCCTCATGCCCAATCCCAAGGCCCCACCCACCAACACTAGCGCGTGCTCCAGGACCCATCGGATCAGGACTCCTACAGAGACAGAATAAGCCGCGCGCCACAACCAGGAGAACAAGCATACCTTAACGCTTCAAGAAACTCCTGCTCCCGTCTCCGGTCAGCATCAAACACCGTACCGCTCAACCTCGGCGTTTCCCCACCAGACAAATCATCCTCCTCCAGCGGCGGGTCCATAGTCGCGTTGAGCGCCGGCAAGCTGCTCCCCTTCTGCTTCTGCGCGATCCGCCCCCTTCGATCTCGCGGGAGCCCGCCAGACAGGAAACTCGGCGCGCGCACCCGCCCGTTCGTCTTCGCAGCAGCCGTGCGCGAATCGAATTGGAGCCCCGGAGAACGCAGTATTCGCAGAAGCTCGAGAACCGCTGCTTCCCCAGTCGAAGGCTGCGGCGGTGCTGCGGTGAGAGAAAACGCGGGCGTTCGGTATCGGCTTTGGGATGCCAGGACAAGGAGCCTGTGACTATGTCAGAGATGCCATCAACGCGAGAAGGACGACGACGCACATTTGTTGTAACCGCGGCTGTTGGTATCCGGGTGTTTCCTGGAAATTGTCCTGTCTGTTGGTCATGGACAGGCGTGCTTTCAATCGCGGAGCGAGAGGGAGGATCACTTTGTCCCGAAAGGAGCGGAGCGCTACGGCTCGTACGTCAATGTGTTGGGGGGACAGCGCGGAAATAGACGATATAGATCCTTTTGTGGCTTGTCTGCTTGGTGATGATGGCCGTTTGGGCTGTCGGTAGAGCGATGAGAGCAAAGGGTCGGTTTGTAGAGGGAGGAGGGCCTGAAGGTTATTATTAGATTCAATGAGTAGAACCAGTTACACGGCAGGCTCACTCCTTCGACGTATGGTAGCACCTGGTCCCAGAAGAAACCCCATATTTCCACCACGCGCCCTAGAAGCTTGTCGTCCTCTTTCTCTGCGAGTTTGGCATTTAGGGTTCGCATGCCAGAGCCGATGAGCTCTGAAGTGTCCGACTCCAAACTGGCTAGAGCCTTGGAAGGCGAAGACGCGGCTGTAGCGATGTGTCGCTTGACAAGAACATTTAGGTCCTCTCTACGTTGAGGAGATTAGGACGATCAAAGAGGGGAAGTGTTGAAACGCACATTGGTATTCGCAGGGGTTCCCCGTTGAAAAGCGGGAGGATATGGACATGTAGAGTTCCCCATGGGTCTGAACTAGAAGTAGAGGCCATGTTGGCTTGGTTCATAGCCCCCGTCGCAGGCAGAGAAAGCGAACTGACAGAAGGGGCCTGTGAGAGAGCGGGGGTGAGACCAGAGGGAAGATGGGCCAGGTTCCCTAGCCGATGCATTTCTCGAGTGACAAGCTTTGAATCATAAGTGCGACCGTAAGATGCCTAGAAGTAAGCCGGGAATGTGTATCAGACTCATCCATCACGGATGTAATTAGCTCAACTAGGCAAGGCAAATCCCACCTTTGAAGGCGATGTATGCACTTTATTCGAACTGGACATGGTAGGTGAAGGCGGGAACGTGGGCGACGTTGGTGAAATGGCGGAATCTGAGGTCCGGCTGTGGATGTGTGGATGTAATAGCAGGGCTGGATTCAGGGAGCCCGACTTTGGAATTAGCGTGTGCCCGGACCCATGATGGTGTCCCGCCAACGACTGCAGCTTGTCCGAGAGCAGCGTACGCTTGCGCCCCGGTGTGCTGCTCGTGCTAGGCTCGGAGCCGACGAACAAACTGCGACTTGGTGGGACGTCCGTCACTGGTGGTGGGGATGATAAGAATCCGAGTCTCGGCGGCGGCGCTGGTGTTCCCCTCGGCGTCGCAGAATCGCTGGAAGCCCGTGGACGCAGCCCGTCGTCTGGGGCGGTTAACAGGGCGTTATTGTTGTTGTCGAAATAGCGGTACATGTCGCTGTCCTGTGCGGCGGCGGCGTTGCCCCCAGGCGTCAAGCCCCCGGCTGGACTATTTTCGTGTGATTTGCAATTGCGGGCCCATCCATTCACCATCACGGACGACGACGAGGTGGTCACCAGCCAAAATGGATGCGAATAGGAGACCGTCGACGACTTGGAACGTGGCTCATTTCTTCTTGACCTCCAACCACGATCTCCTCAATAACCGCGTCAAATGTCGGATAGCATATTTTCTGGTCCTTGCTTTGGTGATTTGTCTCCGTCTCAGGTAGACTACACGTCTCTGTTGTCGCGTTTATGTCTTATTCTTTGCAGGAGTCGACATCGAGCGCGTCGGCTCTACCTCAGTCTCTTTCTCTTGAAGCCAATACTCTTGACGACTCCCTTCACGATCCATCCAACGACTACGCTGACAATCAAGCTACTGACGATTCTTCTGTTCCCGACAACTTTCTACACTCTGACCTAGATATCAACGTTCAAGACGAACTCTCCGACGAGCAGACAAATTTTCAGTCTGACCAACTGCCGCCAATGCAAGATGACGACAACGATATTCCACCTTCTGACTTGCCAATGAACTCCTCCTCTCCGCCTGATATCTTGAACAACGACTCCGAACCGTCGGCCCATGAATTTTGCGAACCGTCTTCAAGTCCTTCAGATGGACTCTCCTCCTTCAGGTCTACGTCTCCGTCTTCGATGCCTACCGAATACTCCGAACCAGACCCGGTACGTACATGCGACGATCCATATCGCTCCATATTCAACGCATATACGTAGCTTTATCATGACACCATCCAGATTAACGAACAACCTGAAGTCAGTATAATTATTTCAAGTTCTTTCACTTGGCTAACGCATCTTACCAGGCTGACTATACCTCCCATTACTTGCCACCATCCTCTCCTCTTCCTCTGTCTTCTTCGCCTCCTGCAGACCTGGACTTTTGGTCGGAAGATCTAGATGTAAGCCGCTCATGTTCAAGTAAACACCAGTTCTTATCAACTGGGACATAGATTGCAAGAGACGATGACTTCAAGGACGCGCATAAAGAGGACGCTGACATGGAACAAGACAATAGCGATGATTTTCTCGAAGATTTCAAGCAGGATGAGCCTGTTATCACTGCTTCTTCTCCAGTGAGCTTTATTAGCACACACGTTTATCGTCTCTAACTTCTGTGATAGCGTACCGATAATGACAACGCCCAGTCTCCTTCCCCTCTGCCCCCGTCTCCGAGTCGGGATCTGAGCGATTCGAAGATGGAAAACAACATCATTCCCCAGGTTGTGGACAGTGATTTGGAACTGTCCCCGTCAAAGACGAATTCTCCAACCAGTTCTCCTCAACGTCTACCGCCTTTCACGTCTCCTCCCCGATCTCGGCCGGAACACCCTTTCCCTAGTAGTTCTCCTCCTGAGGTCCCTCAGACATCCCCGATTCGTAGCTCGTCCAAACCCTTGTCGACCATGCCTGCGCCCAAGCGACCCACCATAACAGGCCATAAACGACAGTTCAAGAAGCTGTCTACTCCTTTCCGAACTCCACAAATGAAGCCACTATCCAGTCCTCCCACGAAAAAGGTCAAGCGAGAAAGTTCGAAAGAATCAATGCCTCCCCCACCTCCGCCTCTTCCAAGCAAGCCTGCCGATGCGAAAAAGAAGCATCGCACCGTCCGGGCTGCAGGACAATTCAAGTCCCCATTGACAGTAGCACCAGACGGTGACAAGCCTACAGTCCGAATGACGCCCAACATACAATCCTTGGAACGCAAAGTGCAAATTCTGAAGAGGGCACTGAAAGTCAAAAATGATGGCGACGAGCAAATTCTACAAGACCTCGCAAAGCAGTGGACGGAGGCCGGGCGTGAAGTTGCTTGGCAGCTGTGGGACATTGTTAAAGAGAACGGGAGTTCTGATAGCGGGAGCTGGGGAGCGGAATCTTCGAGGAAGAAAAGAGGATTCGAAGGGAGCTGGGGATGGGAGGAGCAGGGTGATAAGAAGAGGATGCGGATGGATAGCTGGGGTTGGGACGAGACGCCAGTGAAAACTGAGGGTGGGGAGGAGGCGCTTGCTGAGTATGAACAGCCAGCGCGACTCGAAGACGAGTGTGAGGAGAAGGCTGACTTTACGCTGGGCGTGATGTTGAGGCAGTTTGGAATTGATCCCGACACGCTGGGCTGGAACGAAGAGGACGGAGTGTTTCGATAGGTGATTGCTGGATTTGGATTTGCTTTCTGTGCTTTGGCTGCTCTTGCTTCTGCTGCTGTGCTTTTGCTTGAAGAAATCATGCCTGTAATATTATATTGTACAATGGGACATAGTTGAATAGATGTGATTATATCAATCCTCAGAAGATACTCTTTCAGTCTGAGCGGTGTCCGAGTACAATGCCTCATGGAATATTGTGTAGGCGTGCCGTAGCCGTGGGCGTAGTTGCCCTATATCCGGGTAAGGTGGACTACGTAGTTGCATTTCTGCAGCATCTGAAGCTTCACAAAGCTCGGTAACTGGACCATACGTCAGGTATGAGCGATAATGAGGACCACGAACGCACAGGTATTGATATTGAATGTTTTGAGCAAGGCCTTCTGAGTGTCGTTTAACGTCGTATTCCAGAAATACGCGTTTTCTTCATCTACGAGACGTGATTAGCAACATTCACAGGAGATACGAGACAAAAATGGTGTACCAAATGCACGTCTTTCTGCTTCCTTCGCAGAGGCTTTCATTTGCTTCTTGGTGGGACCAGGCCCAGACTCTGCTGCTCGTTTCTCCTCTTCGTCACGCTTCAGCTTGGCTGCATCGAATTGTTTAGAGAGTACCTGTAATACGTTGTATAAAACCCGAGGAATATAGGTGAACGGCGCACCCTCAGATATCTGTCGTACCGTGCAGTCGCGGTCGGTCCACTTTGAGGTTTTAGACGTATGAATCGGCGACATGTCGCATCGCAGCGAGGGTTATTTGGTGAAATGTGGGAGGAGATTATAGAGTTGCGGAGGAAGGAACGCGTTATCGAAGAAGAGCGCGGAATTAGCATCGTCGGCGTCAAAAACAGAAGAAGATTCGGGAACTGCCGATCCTGGATGCTTTCTCTCTCACGTGGCTATCTCTCTCTCCTCCTGCCTCCGTCATGGACATCGACGAAGTAAAGCTTGTCGTGTTGTCTGCTCTGCGGCATCTAATCAACACGGACGGTTTACACATGCCAATAACGTCCATTGATCTCCTCACTCGCGTGATTGCATATACACCCCCAGCGGGTCTACTCCCGGACAAGCCGCCGCCTAGACTACGACTGACCGACTTGTCGCGTTTTGAAGGCATCCTGGAGACACTTGCCACCAACTGGGACGAAGGGACTCTGAAATTCAACCGCGACGATGGCGAGTTTACTATCATGGACATTTCCTTGGCCTCGTCATCCAGCTTCAGCTTGAACTTGTCCAAGAAGCGTAAACGGGTTATTGACGAGGAGGCTGATTCTGCAGCTGGCGACGAGGACGAGAATGAAGAGACTCCCGTCGATGAGAGCTCGGGTCAGACGCTTTCCGCGTTGTCGTCGCTTACCAAGGAGCAGCTAGAGACCTTCACTCTTATTCAGATGAGCACTGCGAAGGGTCGTTTGTTGGCGCAGCAGGTCAGAGCCAGGCTTCTTCCATTCCAATCCCTTCCCGCATACTCAATATGTCCTACTAGTTCCGCTCTCCAGAAGATACCTTTGAACCTATATGCTCCCACATCACCAAAGACGAATGCGCGAAAGCACGCCGCGCAGAATCATCACTTCCTTACGACCCCGACGCCCCGATCAGCATATGCGATGGCATCCACTTTAGACCTTTAATCCGCCCGCACACGGATCCGTCTCTTGGACATTGTTCATACCTCAACACATGCTATTCCGAACCTACTTATGCCCAATCACCCTCAATACCTCCGTTCCCTGGCTCATCGCATTCCTATACCCCCGGCATGCGAGGCCCAACATCACTACCCTCTGGACTCGGTGCTGGTGGTCGGGGGAAAGAGAAAGCTCCCTGCCGGTATCTCCATTACGAGATTGACTGGGACCAAGGCGACGGCGACGGCTCCGAGAAGAGGAACAAGGAAGTGGTCAAACCCAATGCACATCGACTCGGTCTGGGGCTAGGACCGACTGGCGAAATCACCAAGAAGCTCCCTCCGCAGTGGATAAACTGCGATTTGCGCCGCTTTGACTATAGTGTTCTGGGCAAGTTCCATGTGATCATGGCTGATCCTCCGTGGGATATACATATGAGTGTATGTGTGCTCTTCAACTTTTAACTTTGTTATACTCATGTATATATTGGTCAAGTTACCCTATGGTACGATGACGGACGACGAGATGCGGGCTATGCCGATACCGATGCTCCAGGATGAAGGGCTTTTGTTCCTCTGGGTGACTGGGCGCGCTATGGAAGTAGGACGGGAGTGTATGAGGCATTGGGGTTATACGCGCGTCGATGAGGTCGTGTGGGTTAAGACTAACCAGGTACGGTACACCTCCCTCTATATTGAGAAAATCCATGATTACTGAAGATTCGTTACAGCTCCAACGCGTTATACGCACCGGCCGCACTGGGCATTGGCTCAACCACACAAAGGAACACATGCTTGTGGGCGTGAAAACGGTCAAAGACGATGAGGGCAATCTCAAGTTTCCGGCGTGGGTCAATCGGGGGCTGGACACGGATGTTATTGTGTCGGAGGTGCGAGAGACGAGCCGGAAGCCTGATGAGGCGTATGGGTTGATTGAGAGGATGTGTCCTGGCGGGCGCAAGGTTGAGATTTTTGGAAGGAAACATAATATTCGGCCTGGGTACGCGCCGGTGCATTTTGTTATCGCCTTGCGGATGCTGATGTAGATACATACTGCAGGTGGCTGACTCTGGGGAATCAGCTTGGGCCGGATCAGATAAGTGAGGAGGATTTGGCTGCGAGGATTAAGGCCAAGTGAGTGGTCAATGGAAACTGAAGGTTTCATGAAAGCTGAATGTTTTTTTTGAAGGTATCCTGACCGCCCGCTGAATATTGTCAAATGACGCGATGTTTGTTGTATATATGTGGCGTGCGTATGTACGTGAATGTAGGATTGATCTATGGCTCCGGGACGAGCCAGGCGTTGAACGTTGATCTGGCTCTTGTGTTTATTTGCCGAGGAAGTTCGCGACATACTTCGTTACCGTTGGATGAAGCGTTGCCGAACTCATCATCCCCCACGGCGCGCTCGTCGGACATCATAGTGAGTCATTCAATTGTATCTCTGTATGTCTTCTTGTTCGGTATATCGCCGGGTATCAGCGCTGTGCGATGTCGAGTACCGTCGTAGTTCCCCGTGAAGGGCGGTGACTTTCTAGCCCGCTGCGGCGAGAAGGTGGGCACCGACTGGTTGCCACACGTCCCGAGCTTCTCTGGGTTCCTTGGCTTCATCGTCAGTAACTACAGTCCGTCAGTTTCACGATACTGATAAAACTTCAGGTTGATGTATTCAGTATGTTTGCGGGTTTCGTCGGTATACCCCGGCCATCTGCACCACAGTCGGACCTTCTTGTTTACCGTGCGATGACTTTTTTGGAACGGCGATGCTGAGATAGGCCGCTCTCAAGTCGGGCTTCGAGCTTATCTACGCTTAGATGAGTCTTTAGGTAAGAGATGTGTTCAGTCGACGTTGTGGAAACACAAGACCAACACCAACACCAAGTACTCTACGTATAGAGTGGAGTTGCACTACTCTTTCTTTTAGCCACGAGTACATAATTATTTGGGCTGTGAGTTTCCCGCATTACTGCTTTTGAGCGTAGTGTTGATACGTATCTAGCTTCTCTGTCTTGTCTGGGCGCTGATTCTGAGCGTTTGACGTTGAGCATAGCCTCTGGGAAAACCTTTCGAACTGCGATAGTGATCCACTTCCCTTTCGCGCCGTGATCAGCTCTTATTTGGGGTATATGTCCCTCCTATTATAGCCCCATGTTGATCAGGTGGAGCACCGCCGGCGCTCCAGTACACAGAGGTGGCGTTTTCAGAGATATGCGCCTGCTATGTACGAGCGGCGTCGCGCGCTGTTGATCATTAATAGCATGCTGATGATGCGCCCTCTCGGTAAAGAAGCGTCGGTTGCTTCGGATTCCGTTCCTGTTTGAACATGGACACTCCCTGTGCATCGCACCATGGCGATCCAGAGTAGTACGATCAAAAATGCGGTGCCGCCCTTTGCCTAGAGTATAAAAGCGCTCCTATATTTCACCTTGGAACTCATTTTTCTTGCTCTTCCCGCTACATACATTTTTTGCGCCTTTTCGTCTTCTTCATCCACCTCCCGCCCCCTTACGATGCGTTTCCACCACTTTTGCTGTTGCATGCCTCTCCGTGTTGGAGTCTTCGTGAGCCCGCTCGAGATACTTACCTGCTCCTGAGACTGATTTTTTCCCTTTGCAGATTCTCACATCCCTGGCCTTGCTAAGCGGAGGCGCCGCTGCCGCCCTGCTCTGGATCGCGCTCCCACGCGTCATAGAGTCCAACGACGTCCAGTCCGAGTACAAGATTGCCGTCGGCGTCAGCGCGGGGATATACACCATCCTAGCGCTCATCGCGCTCTTCGGGTATGTCTCAGACCCTTTTTCCCCGCGTATGAATAGGGTGTTTAACTATTAACTGTAGCCTGATTGGCACGATCCGCAAGAAGATCTCGTTTGTCCGGACGTTCCTCAGTCTCCTATACTTCAACCTCGTGCTCAACGTCGCTGTGGGCGCGTTTGCGATATATGTCGTGTATGCGAAGGATGATGTGATACCCGGGACGGAGTGCACGTCGGTGAATGGGACGGTGACGTGCAGCGGCACGAGTTACCGGATATCGAAAGCGTCCATCATCGTTTCGTTTGTGCTCACTTTTCTCATTCAGCTATGTACGCCCACCGTTTTTCTTTCTTTTTTTCTTCGTGGCTGATTTTGATGATTCACAGATCAATGTGTGCTCGTGCATAGTTATGTTAAAGAACTCCAGGAGGAGCACCGCGGCTCGTACGCTGCTGTCAACGTCCCGCTCGTCGCTGGCTCCTACGCACCCATCCACGAGGGCAAGCAGTACTCCGACAACCACAAGTACAGCTACTGAGTGTTGTCTTACGATATGTTTACGGACATGTTACATTAGGTAGTGTGTACGACACCTTGATTTTCTAACTTATATACTTTGCTCAATGCTCTTTACATGAACGACGTCACGCTGGTGCAAGCCAGACCGTAAAGCCCACAGAGGTACGCGCTCGAGAACAAGAGGATGCGCAATGTGTTGCCTCTAGAGAATCTCTTGATCAAGCCTTTCCAACGCGCTACGCAAAATATCAGAGATGCTACATACTGCTGAAGGAGAGACAAAAGCGCACTTTCAAGCTCATGCTCCGTTCCCTTGAATTCGGCAGCCTCCCCTAGCTGCTTGTACACTGGCACCAAGGCTATGACAGTATGGGGTAGCGCCACGACAAGGGACGCAGCACCGATCAGCAGGGCACGAGCGTGCTGCGTCGAAAGATCGGAAGGACGCGTCAAGTACGCGGTCGCGTATCCTGCGACCCCAAGCAGGATTGAAGCGACGAACACCGGGCGACCTTGTTTAAAGAACATGGGGCCAATAACAGACGCGCGTTGAGCGATTGGTAGCTATCGACATAAAACTCGTCAAAGAACTGCAAACGTTAACACGGAAGACGGACGTACAGAGCTTCCCTCAATAGCGGTCATTGCAGCGAATGGAGAAAG
>QLPD01005522.1:0-34875 GCA_003314085.1 Hymenopellis raphanipes | reverse complement strand
GCCCTTGTACAAATACTTCATGAGAGTATCCTGCTCTTCTGGAGAGAGTGCTTTGAGTACATTGGGAATATCTGTTGATTTGGTGGAGTTCATGATGGTCAAAAGCACTTGGAGTGTTATGAGCTGCGAGACAATCAATTCACGCAGTACAAGTTGTAAATGGCGCGTACTTTGGCATCATCGACATTGGGACCGTATGGTACGCTATCAAGCGCAATCGACAATGCGCCGGGGATGTCACTTCTACCTGAGGCTGTCAGCGAGATGGTGGATACTATGCAGTATTATGACGAACCTGGAGAGAGCGCTCCTGACGGTGCCCTGCTTCTGCTTTGCTGCAGCGACGACCTCGGCGGGATCGCGGGGGTCGGCGGTGTAGAGCTCCTCCTCGTGTAGCACGTCCTCGTCGTAAATGTCAATGTCTATCTTGCGAAACGCGCCGTCCATGGTGGAAGAAGATCAAGGTGTTGTTGACACGTGTTGAATCCAGACGACCTTATCGTTGTCGACGAGCTCCGTTGGTAAGCTACCTCTTACCGTCATCGTCGAGCGCCCTTCTGCGCTCCCCCCCTAGCCCACCTAGAAACTCCCCCCATTTTATGCCCCTTAGGCCTATTAGAGACTCCAGAAAAGACCTTTCTCTTCAGAAATCTCCTGCTTCAGCTATCCACCCTTGCAATCATGGACTCGACACACTTCCATCCGAGAATCTCACCCATATTACCTCTTATCTCGATCCATTTGATCTCTATGCGCTCTCTAGAGTCTGCGCTGCCTTTAATGCACACGTAGCGGACGACCACACCTGGCGTTCAGCTTTCCTCTTAAACTTTTTTGGCATCGATTCCATCGAGCCTGAGAGCGATAAACGCACTATTAAAAGTCTTCTCCTCAGGAGATCAGAGTCGACTTGGAAAAAGGAGTATATTGTGCGCTATAACCTCAGAAGGTACCAATTTCTTCAGCTCCTCTCAAGCAAGACTCTGACAGATGTTCAAGACGCTGGGAACGTTCCCGAACAAGCACCATTGCTCATGCTCCAGTAGGCTCCAAGATATCAAAGATCCATGTCCTGCCGACCAATGCCCTCCTTGCCTCGTCTCTCGTATTCGGCATCGTCGCGAGGTCAGTTCCCTTGACGGGTAAAGTTGTACGTGGAAACCTGTCACCTTCAAACATGGGCACAGGCATCTTCCTTGGAAATCCCAACGCAGAATTTGTGCACGATGTCACTACTTGTGATATCACCTCGGACGGTGGCACCGCCAAGATAGCTTGGGGCTTCAATAGTGGTCGAGTTGCTGCGATGATCGTGCCCAAGGCCATGGATGTCACCTCCAAGTCTGCTGGGAAACTGGTGAACTGCATGGTTGGTGATCAGCACGATGGGCCCGTAAACGATATCGTATGGGACGATCGTGCAGGCCGCATCTTGAGTGCTGGTCGAGACGGATTAGTAAAGCTTTGGGACGCTAAAACTCTTCATCACATCATCGCTTGGGGAGATCCTCAAGCTGGCAATCCTTGCATCAAGCTATCCGCTGCGTTGACTTCCGGGCTTTTCGCCGTCGGCATGGCCAATGGCGACATTGTGATACACACAGGCATCCAGCGGGACGAGCATGGTGCGGTTACATCCGTTACCGTGAAGCATACAATCGCCTGTCCTTTCGAATCGCCACCTGGCGACGCATCGGCATTCCCTGTCATCTCTGCAATCCGGATTGACACGCAAACTTCCAAAGACGTATCGCTATTGGTGACGTATGAAAACCATCCACATTTCTACCGCGTGGATATCACTGGCGAATTTCAGGAGATCATCCGATTCGGTGATTCTTCTTGTGGGTCGATTACAGCCGTATATCCCTGCTTCGCTGTAAAACCTGGCGAAGCTAGCTTCGTTCTTGTCGGAGACGACTTCGGGTGGATCAGTGTATATCCTTGGACTTTGCATTCCACATCGCCGACCAAGAGATTCGAGGCCAATCAAGGTTGTTTTGGCATTAGTTTTATCGCATACAACAACGTTACTTTGGTTGCGGGCTACAAGAATGGTGTTGTCGATGCTTTCGATGCGTCAACTTTTCAACGCATCAGAAGCTTTTCCGCGCTTGAATTTCGCCCTGGCGGACCTCCTCGACCTATCAGTGATATCGTCTTGAACTCTAATAAAGATGTTCTTATCGTTAGCGCTGGCGACCAGATAATGGCATGGGAGGCGGGTTTCGTCAAACACGGTGGGCGTGGAGGAGTGAGAGGTCGCCATTCTGGCGGCAAGATGAGAGCGAAGACTGCGGTCAATACCAAAGGATATAGTGAGTACCCTCCTATTTTTATCGCTTCTGAACTAAAAGTTTGTACAGCTCAACTCGAATTAAAAAACTCTATCAACGAATCGCTTTACTTGATGAAGCACGAGCAGGAATACAATCGACGAGCTCATAGCCGAGCGCGCAGACAGAACGCAAACCTGGACGAGCTCGGACTCAGTGAGGCTGAGGCCATCGATTATCTCCTGATGGTCAGTCGGGACGAGGCGTTGGAAAGGGAGGGTCAGAGCTCGCATCAAACCGAAGACGGGATTTTCGACCTTGACTTTGACGGCGCGCCATCCTCAAGTCGCTCGTCTTATTCTAGCAACTCGGAATATTCGACCAGTCACGCCTCGGGTACCCCTCCCGAGCACCACAACGCACTGGTGTCTTCTCTCCATTCGGACTCACATTTTCCTGCGATCCCCCGTTCGCTTTCGACGAACTCGTCTACTTCTGCATGGAGCAGAGGCGGTAGTAGTTGGGGAGGGAGGTCGACTGGGACATCGCCTAATGCTGCACGAGCAGGTTCAACAGGTGCTGCTGCACTCAGCCGTCAGCAGCAGGAGGAAGAGGACCTTCGGCTTGCGATCGAGTTGAGTTTGCACGAAGTTTGATATGATTAATTCGAGCGTTATGTTTCCTTATTTCGTTGGTCAAAATACTTAATCTGATCCTTTGCTACGTATTACAAGTACTTAACGCTCTGTTTCTGATGCGTTTCCACTAGAAAGAAAAACTGCATGCCACCGTAAGTTGGTTTTGGCATTCCACGCAGCTACAAGACTCGACTTCTCGACTTACTGAAGGCTTATCTTCCCGATGCAATCATACAGCAGGAAAAGAATAGACGAGGGCCCAAAATCCTGTAGATCTGTTGTCATGTTCATCGCTTCACATATACAGGGGAACCGAGAATTGTAAGACCATGCTTGCGATGGGGTGTTTCACATCACTGGGAAGCGTGGCGTAAATGAGAAATTCAGTTGGTTCTAAGTCCAGGCGTATACTTTCAGGACGATGCGAGAATTGTGACTCCTCGTCAATTGGACACGGCGCAGAAGAGCCTTCATTGCAAGTAATACCCAATTCCTACTACAGAGTCTTGCTCGCTCATTTTTGGGGTAGGCCTTCTTCGTCAAGGGTGCGAGGAATGCGACATCTTCGAAGTATGTAGTCTAGAGTGCACGTCTGCCTCAGACTTACGAGTTATATATAAATACAGAGACTTATTGTACTAGTAGTCGTTCCGCATCCTACGAGAGGCGTAAGTAGGTCCAAGTTCCCACGCACGATTTGATATAAAAGTATGCTGAGTCGTATTTTTATGCCATATACGCTACATGAATGATAATGAATAAGAGATGCGAGAGATGCAGGATGAGAGAGATGAGAAATGCCAGAAAGATGAGAGGGAGAGGTAAAGAAACTGATGCTAGGGATACAAACCGTGATAAACGAGCAGGAGAGATAGTGAATGTGAGAGTGGTATAAGTCAAAAAAAGAAGGAACGAGCTGTGATAGGAAAGCAGAAAACTTCTTCACATCTAAGCGGGCGGGTATAAAACCTTGCACTTTTTGATATGCCGACCCATGTTCTCCACCCGCGAGTTTCGCGTCAGGCAGAATGCGCAGAGAACATGCATGTTACAGTGCGCGTTCTCGATGTGCTTCATCAAGGCGTGTGCGTCGTTATACTCGATACCACAATCACCGATGGGACAAACATGGATGGGGCTATACCGGGCCGTCTCGACTTCGGGATGCGTCCTCAGATGTTCCTTGAATTCCTCGCGCGTGTAGGGGGTCTGCGCTTCAGGACAGCCCACCACGCAGCAGCCGTGCGAGTCCGACATGTAGCAATAATTGACATCCGGGCAGATCTTGCTAAGGGGGTTCACACCGGAGACCTTAGGGAGACCGCACTTGCTGTAGCCGGCGGGACTGTTGAGGGAGGGGAACAACCTCAGTTCGGGATACAATGGCAAAAAAAGCGTAAAACTGACCAGTCGTATACGAGTTTCTCTCCACTCGGAGGAGCTGTGGAGATTTTCTTCCGGTCGTATTTGGTGTAGCTCCGAGCTGAGGCGTAAGGTCCCTGGGCGGCTTTAGCCTGCCTGGAACTGGGTCTAAATTAGCGATCTGCTGTAGAACATAGGTAACACATAGACTAACCGACGTGCACATCCCAAAGACGAGTGAGCCAGCGGCTCATAGGGAGCGTCTTCTGTCTCAGGAGAGGCAGAAGGTGTATGGGTTGAGGGAGCCAAGTCGTTTGAACCCGAGGGCAACTGTGGCAAATCTGGGGTGGCCCGAGTGGGGGAAGCGGATTGAGACCATGGAAGAGACCACTCCGGGACAGATGAACCGCCGGCCTGAGGAAAATACGGTGGAAAATTAAACCGAGGGCGGGGTGCGGCGTCGGCACCCCAGGAAGGGAAAAAGATGAAGTTCGCAGATGGGGTGAAATCAAATTGGTGGGGGAGCGAAGCGACAGACGAGGATGGTTGGTTTACGTCAGAGACAGAGTTGTGTGCTTGGTTCACATTGTAGATGGGGGCGTATGCTTGGTTTTCGTTGTAGGAGGAGCGATTGTATGCTTGGTTTTCGTTGTAGGAGGAGCGATTGTATGCTTGGTGTTCGTTGGAGGAGGAGGAAGTATATGCTTGGTTTTCGTTGTAGGAGCGGAGGGTGTATGGGTTGTTTACGTCGTAGGAGGTAGCGGAGGCTCGATTTTCGTGGATAAAGGGCTGAGACTGGTAACTAGACGAAATGAAGACTCGTCAGAAAAGACTCAGAACCGAAAGGAAGGGAATGCAACATACAACGCATCGCGACCGAAATCAGGTTGAGCTGGATAGTCTGTATTGGTGTAGGCAGAGTTAAAATCGCCTGGGATGCGATGCAAGGTCGGGTCATCCGGAGTGCGAAACTCGTCTGCGCCGGTAACTTGGAGCGGATCCAGATTTTCCGAGGGCGTCCTGTAGGCTTTGAGTATTTTTCAAAGGTGAAGCAGGATAAATGCTCACGGTCGCGTAGCTGTCGCGACGTACGCGTCCAAGGCGTCGTTGGAAGTACCAGAGCTAGGCGCAGAGTTAATACGTTGAGTAGAGGGCCGAACACGGAGACAAACACACCCGCGGCGGTTGGCGTCTTTAGAAAAAGAAGAAGAATCGTCGTTGACGGTCATGTCGATATGAATAGTTGAAGGAGAAGAAGATACAGTGGCTGAGAATGGAGGAATGAGTGAAGAACAGTAGGCAGCCTATTTATACGAGAAGGATGTGTGTTGTCACATGTTGGCGCGTCCACTTTCGATGGTCTTTGGGCCAGGGCGGGCAGGCGGCCATTGCCGTTTTGGGACGACAATAAGCCATGTTACGCAACAGTTCTGCACTCCAAAGGGGCAGTGGCAAGTTTGGTTCTATTCCCTCTCAGGGCCGTGACAAGTTGAACGGAACTTCAAGCCGGGGATGGATATTGTAGTGCGGCAGTAGAAAGCGATGAGTCGCTGTCCATAATGATATTTCTGTCTTCAAAGAAGATACACTTCAAGATGAGACAAGAGTTTTCCGAATTCAGTCGCCTGAAGTAACAGAGATGAGTTGAGGCCTGACTTGTGTTCAGAGACGTTGAGTGGCAAGGTTGAAAAAGGAAGCGGCGAATGCCGTAATGAGGCCGATCAATTCTTTCTCCGAAAGGACCCATATGCAAATCCTCATTCTAAGTATCAAGAATGCCAGCGACATTATCCTCGAGTACTGCCAATCGGAGCAGTACCAGCCACATCCAGGTCCTAGGGTACCAAGGGATGTCGAATTTTCCTTACTGGAATCGGGGGAATTAGAGTATCATGGCCAATGCGAATTCCAAGACCCCGGAGGTATCTTCTTCAAGTTTCGAAGGAATTTGTTGCACCTGAGGAGTGGCGGAGTGGCACTTTACCACGGGCCCTTATTATTACTTATCTTTCTGTGTGTCCCTCGCTTCCTAGTTGTTTTTTTAATTGAGGATTGTTCTTGAAGGAGATGTCCTACAGACAAGGACCTTCATTCACTTCAACAGACTTCTGGTATTCGGGCTCATTGTAACAAGGGGACCAACATCCCACCGGGAGAACTGTCGGCCCCAGGCCCAGCTTAGGTCAGAGGCTCTGCACATCTGATGTGCCAGTATTCCATTGTGCCACTCCGCGCCTCCCTCCCCCAACAGTGTTTAGCCTTATTTACTCTTCATATCTCCCTTTGTCTTTCAGCGCATTTTTCACGTGTACGTATGCTCATTGAGAAAGAGGGCTACACGGCAAAGGCCTGCAACACCGGGGCCAATGGTTAGGTATCAATTTTCTTAGCAGGCCTCTACACTACTTGGTTATCAGCAGGATCACCACCAGTGTCTGTGGCACCCTCGGTAGTAGTACTGTCGTCTTTGCCCGTACCGTCATCACCGGCGGTTTCATCGTTTGCGAGTGTACCCTCATTTTCGTCACCCGTCGTATCGTCCTCACCCACACTATCGTCTTCCCCCGTTCCATCACCATCAGTTCCACCTGTATCGTCATCGGCGCTGGTCGTATCGTCTTGACCTGTAGTATCGTCTTGACCTGTAGTATCGTCTTGACCTGTAGTATCGTCTTGACCCGCAGTATCGTCCTGACCCGTAGTATCGTCTTGGCCTGTAGTATCGTCTTGGTCTGTAGTGTCGTCTTGGTCTGTATTATCGTCTTCGCCGGTAGTGTCATCATCGCCTGCACCATCGTCTTCGCCCATTCCATCTTCGTCATCGGTGTCGTCCGCGCCACTATCCTCCGTCCCATCCCCCTTATCCGTCTCGTCCCCATCGTCCGTCTCGTCGCCTTCGTCTGTATCTCCATTTCCAGAAGAATCCGAAATTCCTAGTCCCTCCCTCGCTGCCTTCATCAAGGCCCAATCCTTCGTGTCACCGTGAAGATCCCACATTCCCAACCCCAGCATCCCATGCTTCTTCGCATACGCGCCTTTCATCTTGATAGATTGGGGATCATCGTACGAAACTAGGATGCCATTGGAGGTCAAGAATGGCGTAAGAGAGCATTTGTCCCAGTGACGCGTGAATCCACCAGCACCCTTGAACGAGGAGGATAAGGCGCCTTGTTTGATGAGAGCGTTGAATTGGATCTGCGACTTTCCTCCTTCGTCTGGAGATAGGGTTCCGTCACCACCTCCAGTCGAGTCTGGATCATCGGTATCTCCATCTGTGTTCTCGCCGTCTCCATTTGTGTTTTCGCCGTTTCCATCCGTCTCTCCGTCTCCATCTTCATCGTCTGTGCCATCAGTGTTGTCTGAATTGTCGTCACCTTTCGTATCATCGTCACTGGCGTCTTCAGAAGTATCGTCCTCCGTGCCATCCATGGCATCGTCCTGGCCACCCCCCGTTCCATCATCCTCAGTTTGTCGAGGAAGCCTACTTCGCATTTCCAGCTTCTCGGCATCCGACTTGTGAATGTACCCGTACGCGGCAATCCCGAGCGCAACCTTATTCGCTGGAAATCCCGCTGCTTTCCAGGCTTTCAGGCCGCCTTCAGCGCTCGCCATAGGTCTTTTGGCGTTTCCGCACGCGTCGCGCAAAGGCGCGTTTGGTCCAGGAAACTTTTGTGGCGCTGTAAGTTTTAATGAATATGAAGTATTCATGAAATATTCAAAGCAGTACTCACGGACGTTCACATCATAGTTCATGATTAGAACCCAATCCAAGACCTCAGCGAAGTCTTTCAAGTCCTTGGCGGGACTGCCAGTTTCGTCAACCCAAGGTTCCGGAGTCACCGCCGCGGTAATTTTAGCCTTGGACGGAAGGGCTTTCCGTAGAGCGCGCAGGAATAGAAGGTAGTTCGCGGTGTCATCAGGCGAGAACTTGTTGCCTTCACCCTCTTGGCCTGGGTACTCCCAGTCGATATCAATGCCGTCGACGCCCATCTTCTTATAGAGAGAGACGATATTCTTGACAAAGGTCGAACGGCTGTCGGATTCGGCCATGGCGGCTGAAAAGTGTCTGCGACGAAAATGAGTACTGAGGAGCAGTTTTCTGAAAATTGAACGCTGACTTGCTTCCCGTCCAACCTCCAATACTAAGTTTGACTTTAGTTTTGCCTTTGTGCGCGGCAGCTATGATCTTCTTGAGAAGACCAGCGGCACTGTCATCATCCCAGTTCAGCTCGAAGTTATTAGTGGGAAGGGCGAATGCAAAGTCAATCCAATCGAACAAGGAGAAGTCGACACTTTCGGGCTCGATGCCGACCCAGTCTGGATAGTATGCCATTGCGTAAGGCCCTTGACTTTCAGTGTCTCCTTCATCCCCGCCAGTGTTGTCTTCATCGCCTTCCTGGTCATCCTCGCCCCCTTCCTCATCATCCTTGCTCCCTTCCTCATCATCCTCGCCCTCTTCACTATTGTCCTCACCGTCGCCGGTAGTTTTTGTGTCGTCTTCCGAGTCATCACCCGTATCGCCATCACTTTCACCGGTTCCATCCGTCACGTCCTCTGTTCCGTCCTCGTCGTTTGTCTCGTCATCTGCGTTGGCATCATCATCTGCGGCGCCGTCCGTAGTTTCGGTAGTGTCGTCCGTAGTCTCTGTAGTGTCGTCCTTGCCTGTGGTACCGTCCGGACTACCAGTAGTACCATCAATGCTGTCCACTATAGTCGACGTCAATCCGGTGGCGGCGGAAATTGAATATGTACGTACCTTGCCTAAGCAACAAACCAGCTGAGCGGATAGCGACTCCAGAGCCTAGGGGTGCGGCGCACACATTAACCATCACCATCTGACACGCCACCAGGGCAAATGCCAGAAGTGCTTTGGAAAACATCGCAACGTTACGTTTGGCGCCACCAGGGCACTTGAGAGAAGGGGTTACAGGTAAGCACCACCAGGGTGATGTTTCTACCTACCACCAGGGTAGGAGGAAGACGAGGAAGAGGGATGAAGACCACCAGGGCAACACACAGACATCCTGCCGTTATGGATCGCCTTATAGAAGAATCCGGAGATAAAAGAGCATACGGTGTTCACGGAGCGCCACGGGAACGAGGGAACGAGATGGAGGCAGCCTGGCAGCTATTCCCATGCCGCCACGCAAGTCATCGTATACCGGTCACGTGTGCGTGTTGAGGGAGCCATGGCGACGGTAAATTTGCTCGCTAATCCCGCTGGAGAAACTAGTAGAGTCTAGAGAAAAGATCCCTGCAGAAGGTGGACTGGTGCAGATAAGTAGAGAAGTGCTCGTTGCACGTAAAAGGCTTGATTGAAGGTGGAGGTTGAGCCTCGCGTTCAAAGGACATCTCGGGCTAAGCTACATTTAAATGAGGATAGCCGCTCATGCCATGACGACTTTGACGTTGAAAACTGAAACCTGGCAATGCTTATTTTGATCCTCTTCGTCGACTTCTTCCGATTTACAGCAGGATCGCAAACCAGATATGACACTCGTTTAGTCGGCCTGCGGAAACAATCGACTTCAATCAGGTGTGAACGGGAGAACTCGAATTGAATCGTACCCGACAACTGACAACGACGAGCTTGGTAATTTCGGCAATGGACAATCGTAAGATCTCCAGCGGTATCGCTGGGGACCCGCTTTGATCGTCATGTATCGCTGATGAAATGCTTCGTAGACGTCGAGCGTCGCCCTAAGTGCTTCCTACGTAGTGCTTCCAGCGTTCTAGTCGAGTTACTGCAATGGTCATCATGGTTAGACCCAGGTGACGAACCCCAGGTAGCGATGAGCTAAGTGCGGCACCGCTCACATCGGCGACGCTAGTCACAGCTTAGGTTCCGCTTGGGTCCCGCCACTATATGTCATACAGATCTAAAAAGTAAACTACTACATGTGCCAGCGGTGAACTAGGCTTTTCTCAAGCTACGTGGAGCTCAAAGAGACCTAGCTCATCGAAGGCTTTCGACCCGCGAAGGTGCTTTGCCTAGAGCAACACTATACGTGGGTTGGAATGAAATCTTATTTGATGAGACGCGGTTAGAGTTGGTGTTCCGCAGCGACGCCGCGACCGGGTCAGCTGAGAGTATTACTGTACCTCCTGATTGGCCCCGAGAGAGGGCCTAGGACAACCTTATGTTGGTCTCTGAACCATGTACGATTAGGTGCAGCGTCTGTAGAGCGTTCCTTTGCTCCGTGGAAGCATTTCTCGATCGCGAATCCTTACCATCGGACGCGTCGGAGGCACTGGTTACGTGTCGGGAAGGCATACAAGGAAAGAATCGTGCCGGATTTGTCCTCGGATGAAAGAGGATGTTAATCCGTTATCTGCGCCACCAACTGATGATATACTTGGAGTTGGAATATCTCACGCGGGGCTACGTGGGGTTGCGATCGATTTCGTGAACACGATGATAACATTTGGGTACAACAAGATAACAAGGACGTGCAGAAAGCACTGTAAGATATACTAAGGTAGCGAGTGGGTGTAGATACGGTATATTAGACAACAAGAATAGAAAGCGAATATGTAGTGAGTGTGTAGCGTCCAAGATGATAAAGTGGTAATACAAATGGGTTACAGTGCGCTGACTGCTCGAGCCTGATGGTGGCTGGCATTGCGTGCTTTGAAGAAACTGAAGCATGTCATGCCCGCCGCTGGCTTAGGCAGACGGGGTTTCGTGGTGAGGTGGTAAACGGGCTCTGGCGGTGGAGATCGCAGTACCGGCTTTTTGTCCGATGGATTCAGCGCAAAGGCTGGGATGGGAGGGACAGGCGGTGGTGCTGCTGCAATCGTAGGGCTCGGTGGGGGGGAGCGATATGGGACAGCAAAGGAAAGAGAGCGCCTGTGCTGCACGGACTTGAAGGTCGGTGAGCGTGGCGGCGATGGAGGAGGGAGTGAACGTGGTGCGGATGGGGGCGATTGCCGAGTTGGTTTGAGTGAGCTGCGCGATGGAGTCTTGGACAGCGCCGTACGCGCTTTGTGGCGTAGATCTCCGCATGACCGGGCCGGCATTGCTGAGCGGCGGGGCGGTGGATTGAGAGGAATGTAGGGAATATCTGGGCTTGGGAGGCGGGGAGGCGGAGAGTCTGCGCGCATTGTTGTTGGGAAAAACAGGGCGGATGGTGTTTAAACATCAAATGCACTGCTGTTTATAATAAGTACCACGGCCGTGACGTAAGAATTGTGTTTCCCGATATGGGTTGTATTGTCCTTTTTGGTCATCGCCTTGTCTGACTCGTCACGTCTCCCACAGATTCTCATCGCTGCCTCGTGTCAATGCAAAATTAAATCGTCCTTCTCTGTCATCGCAGCCGACTCCCATTGTTCTCCTTCCCATTGTTCCATATCCTTCCTTCTTCCCGTCTGTTCGGCCTTCACATCACTCGCCCTCATTTCACCCATATCTTGTCATCCGCGCACCTCGGGATATGGCGTTTCGACATCTCTTGATTCGGAAACGCGTCGCCACATCTCCTTTTGTACGCAGATCTCCGGCTATCAAACCCGAGCGCGCACGCAGGAACAAGGTTGATTTTTTTTTTGATTTTTCCTTCTTTGGCAAGACTAAGCATAGCTTCTTGGTCTGTTCTGCCGCCACACTCCTGTCGCAATGGCGACGTCGTGAAAATCAGCTAGACTCTTTTCAACCTTCTTGTCCATTGACATCGGTGTACGTTTCTTCAGCTTGCTCAACACGCCCTCGGCCGCAAAAGTCGCCCGACTGTCCCCGTATATTTGTTTTTTAATTCCATGCGTCATCGACTCTGTCAAAACGACTTTATACTCTGTTTCCCACTGGCCGACACTCTGAATGATACGTTTCAACGATTATCTGCATCAGGCCTGCATGCGCCAATGTGGGTATGTCGGTACTTCCCTCTGTTTTATCACGGCGCTCCAGGCACTGTTCGGAGTCGCACCAAAGGCACTTGCCGCCGTACCACGTTGCAGACTAGAGGTCGATAAATGATGACAGACGAGGATCCCGCCAACGCTTGGCTCCTTCTTTTCCTTCTTTCCGTGTGCACGGACTCCAAATTGTTCAATTTGCTGCCATTGATTAGCACTGAATGCGCTCGAAACTCCGACAGCGGGCACTCGCTTTCAGCAATAGTGCGGCGTCCAAAGACCGACTTGAAAATTTGGACCTCGGAGGACGCCTTCACTTCCATTTCTAGCCTACTTTTCGCCGGCGTACAATATTGATACCAGTCTCGTGGTATTAATGCGCCCAATTGCCTGTGTTGCTAGGTGTTGTCAATGTAGAAACCATATCTGCCATCCGATTGATGCGCCACCGACACTTTGCTGGTCCTTTGCGTCTGCTCTCCCGAACAACGATGCTGTCTGGTCTTGCGCCTCTTCTTGAAACCAAACTCTAAACATTGCTCGGCCCTTGCTATAGTTTAAACCTTGGCCCTTACCGCTAATCCCCAACCTGAAGTCAACGGGTGACACGACTTTTACCTTCCCTAAGCCACAATTCCATTCGTATACATAGAAATAAGCCTCATTACTTGACTATACATTTTCGCTTATCGATTTCCTTGGCGATACGGCGACTCAAGTGGACGTAGTATCTCGGTGCAACAGAAATGACAACATTCTGTCGACACGGGCGCGCATAGATGACCGATGCCGCGAGCTTCACAGATGCTCTCGGGGAGGTGCTGTGGGGGCGCTGGGGACGCCACTACAGAACAAAGGGCGGCCGATCTGAAGTGTGGCGCTGTGTCAAGTATAATGGTAGAACGCCAGAAAAAGTTTCAGGCTCGGACATCGGTCCTACCACTCCGATGGGCCTGGATTTTACCTATATGTACCTTTGACGGCGCCGGGCAATCGCGATATACTTAGTTATCCATTGTTGTATGTCACCGACGCAAAAAAAACTCCGCATTGTATACCTCGCATACTTATCCTTATACACACTCACCCCACTCAGATGAGTCAACAATAGGATTCAGCAGGTCATCTGGATAGCAGGCTCGGTACTGATGACTGGATGGACGAATGGAATTGTCCAGAAGCCTCAGTTCGAAATGGAACGGCACGCTAATAAAGTGTGAGAGCTTAGAGATGGAAAACGGAACCGTTATGCATCATGTATGAATCAGACAACGCTTTCGCAGCGGCGCAAATGGGGAATAGCCTTAATAGTCAATCACTGTAGTATTTCGTATAGTATGAATCACTCAGGATGTTATCGATACGGTGTGAAGTACTAACCTAATACAACAGAGAATACCGAAAGATAAGAAGTGATTATATAGAATAGAATATGCCTCAAAAGAGTAGAAAGCAAGGTCGACAGCGAGCGAACAAGCACCTAGGAATACACACAAACTAGAGTAGAAAACGTGTCAGCTAGCGATACAGAGGGTGGTGACAGTAAACTGTTCGTACCGGATATATATTACGAGTCCGTCCATAAAGAAAAGAAAAAGAGAAATATCATCAAGATATCGTATCAAAATCTGGTAGACGGAAGAGAACCGTCCAGGCCCATGCGTTCTGCCAACGTCCGATCCCCAGAAGCCATCGTCGTGGCCATTGGTACCCCACCATTGCGCCGTCCCCCGCCGCCACCCCGATTATGCGGGAAGCCATTACTGGCGCTGCTCTTTCGAGAGCGGTTTCCGTCACGGTCATCCCTATCCCGTTCCTTGTCTCGCTCGCGTTCGCGTTCGACTTTGCCGCGGTCATCGCGGTCAACATCCATCTTGCGCGAATGAGAATGTGATCGATGGTGGCTGTGGTTGTGCGTGTGGTTTCTCCCCCGGCTCTCGTCGCGGTCCCGCTTTGGCTGCGTATCAGACATGCGTGGCTTCTTGTGCGAGCGAGGGCCCGTCGGTGGAGCCTTGCCTGTTGATGTTGTAGGTAGTGATGGAGACTGACGGGCAGTATAGTTGTTACGCGGGGAATGTTTGGGATTAGAATCGCGGTTCAAGTTGTTGTTTCGCGCAAAGGTTTCGTGAGTCTTTTCGAGCTCATTACTGGCCAACGGTGAGTATATATCAGAGCAGAATCGCGAGGGGAGGACGTACGACAACGACTGTATGACTTTATGCGATTCTGAAGACGGGGAAATCAGACACGCTGTATATATCCGCCACACTCGCAACTTACCCCGCAGAGCGCCATCCAGTTTAGTGACCACGCGAGTCAGACTATGCACTTCCTCTTTCAGGCGACCAGTCTCGCTCTTCTTGAGGAGGTTATACAGCTCGTCATTCTCTTCTTGAAGAGTCTTCACACGCTGGGTCAGCGCCGAGGCCACGGTGCCGCCTGCCCCCGCTCCAGAGCTTGCTGCTACGCCTTGGATATGGGGTAGAAGCACTGCCATGAGCGACGGCGGCAGCGTCACGGTGTCCGTCGGGGCGGGCGGATTCGCGGATATATACTGGCGCAGGCGGGTAACCTCATCCTGCGGAACACGATATTAGAGGAGGCGAGGTAGTATCGAGGCGAACTTCACAGTTAAATCGGAGACCTGCGCATTTCTCTCTCGCAGGGCAGTTTCGAGTTCAAGTTCCCGTGCGGAGGGCAGGTCCATGGTGGTAGTGGTCAGACCCGTCATGCCGAGATGAATGCCGCTGCCGCCATCAAATACGTGAAGTTTGAACTCGAATTGCAGGCTTCAATAGTTGTAGAATCGTTTCAAATCACTCATTCAAGTAAAGAGCTAGCATCGACGAATGAACAGCAAGAAAACATGGTTTCCATGACGATCACGATTCACACTTCAATCTACACACAGCACCAGAAGATCCAGCCCCGAATCAGAAGTCAGCGCGCTCCAAAGACGCGTCGCGTGTCCCGATACATTAGACAGTCAAAGTCTTGCGATGACTTCGGCTTTGCATAAGGATGAAAAGAAGAGTCAGCATTTGCCTCGCGCATCTGCATCTGATCTGCACAACACGTTACCTTTCAACTAAAAACGCCCTGCACGCACCACAGCGATGTGCGATAGTAGGGTGACAGGCAAGGATGGGCGAGAAGAAGTGTAATATGGCGTCAAAGTCATTTTAATGAAGACTCTTGAAAAAGGAAAGGTGCGTACATTCTCGGAATGAGGCAATGTCCAAAACCAAATACATAAGATATACGAAGCCACACTTCCAGCACTAGCAGATCACCTTTGGATAAGGAGGATCGTGGAGTTAGTGCTCCCCCGTTGAGCCCGTCGACGTCGATATTCTCGGCTCTAGAGTCGAGACTACTAGGAGCAAAGACGTTTCGGAGAGGCCGACACCTTCTACACATCCGCCAGATACGGCAGTAACGAATTCAAGTTCATAAGCATTGCAAAGAGGATACACCCGTACTGAAGGATGTGTTGCTACGAGCGAAAACGTCTTGGCCAGAATAAGGACGCGCCCAAACAAGCTGCTGCCAAGCATGCGCAAGCACGGGAGCAGTACAAAAGCTGAAATTTTTTCTTCTTAACATCCGCGTTCAGATCTATCTCTTTCTGTATCCATACGTGGTGAGTCTTGTTTCATACTTCCCTTCTTTTTTTTTTGCTGTGTGTGGGCGATGATTACAATTTATATTCACACTGAATGAAGGCTTGGATCATTAGACCGTTCCTCGCCTCATGAGTACTATACAACGGTAACTGAGCCCACTTTTCACCATCAACTTCTCTGTCGTGCGTCAAGATCTCATTCTGATCCCTCTCCCTTTTCTAGGTCTCCGGTCAGTACAGTGGCTACACGGCTAGCAGGACAATTGTGTAATACAATCATACATCTATACATTTTCCGTTCTCTGCGTGTCCAATGCGTCTCCTGGTAATTGCCCTTGCATCTGCGTAAGCGCACCGGCGAAAAGATACACGAAATCACCCGATTTCGCTGGGGGAGGTGTGGATTGATATCCGACGGGCAGCGTACATCGAGGGCAGTGGAAGCGGTATTGGCGTTCGTGCCCTTGTTCTCTTATTTAAATCGCATGAATTCAGTCCTTCAAACGCACCATCAGCGGTGATTCTTACCGTTCAATCAGCACTGGTTCATTCAGCGTCGCGTTCAACTTGAATACCCGGGACTTTGCGCCGTCAACGTCGCTATCTTTTGTCCTTAGAACTATGGCGCCATCCGTGGGACGTGTCGGCAACGCTGAAAGACTCTTGTCAATGACAAGCTAAAATACGGTCAAGACGGAAATCAGTTGTCGAAAGCAACATGACATACGATGAATTCGCCACAGATGCAATCTGTTGAGATTGCTCAGAAAAAGGCTTCCATCACCTGTCAGATTGAAAGATCTACGTACAATAGACGCGTAAAGCAGCCGCAGAGGATTCGGTTGGCCGAGCTGATAATGGAGTCAGTGATGAAATGTTGACAAGACAAAGGAACGGAAGGCGGCAAGTACCGTCTGAAGAAGATGAAACAGCGGAGCGCGAGACGACCTTGGGCATGACAGGCTCGAAGCAAAGGGAATAAATGAAAATGATTATTTAGTTGACTCTGAGCCTGCACGGTAGGAGGAAACAACTTTTTAATTTATTAAACCTATTTACGGAACTCCACGTGATAGCAGTGCCAGCAATTGAAATAGTAATTCGACAGCCTCTTTCATCTGCCTCTCTTGAAAAGGCGCCCTCCTCCTCCACCTCCTCCTCCGCCCGGGCATGACTGAAAAGGGTCCTTCTTTTCGTCTGCGCCGCGCAGTAAAAGGTTTGTTCTCATCGTGGTCATCATCGCCGCTGCTGATTCACTCGTGGCAGAGAACAATCTCTTCCTCGTCAAACGACTCATCGAACGCACCGACATACGAAACACAGATCCCGGTCCCCGTCGGTATACATCCCTAGCATGGGCTGCTGTCCTCGGACACGAAGAGACCTTTGAGTTTCTCTTGTCCGAAGGCCATGACGACTACGAGTACAGTCGGGTGCGTGCCTTGTCGTTGTCAGCGTTGCCCCAGCTCAACTCTCTCCTATAGGATGCCGATAATAACACCATTCTAATGCTCCTGGCCGACCAGAAACCGACTAGCCCAACACCGTATCATACCATGCCAAGTAACGGAGATACCATGCGAGCCACACTACGGATGGCCCGCCTCTATTACGATCGGTACCCCAAAGTTTTGGATTGGTCGAATAATCAGGGCAAAACGGCTCTCCATATTGCCGCTCTCAAGGGCAAAGAGGAGCTTGTTAGGGTGCGAGCATCCCTAATGGTGTCTCACCTGAGCCGTACTTACCCTCCGTTTAGATGCTCTGCGAGCTAGATGCCGATGTCGATTTACCGGATAATAAAGGCAACTCCCCCCTACATTCGTACGTCCTTCCCAGCGCCACTTTATTGATCAATATCTGATATACAATCTAGCGCCAGCGCTTGGGGCCACATACCTGTGAGCTGTGATATATCACTTGCTCCTCTCTTCTTTGACTCACCTGCATTCTAGGTCGTTCAACTTCTGATCGAACGTGGATGCTCCCACACCGCCCGGAACAATGAGAACTTTACCGCTACCGATTATGCGTATTCGTGAGTTAACTATGCTCATGCTTGTTATTGAACCATTATTGAATTACATTTACAGATTTAGTACTCAGGAAACGCTAATGGACACTGTACGGATACAGTTTGAAAACAACAAACGGTCGCGCCGACTCAATGCTCAAGGCTCCAGGAACAATGCTAGCGATCCTGGAGGCGCCGGATCGTCCAATTCTTCGGTATATCGCTCGCAGGACGTACGATCAGCAGCCCCCCGAATGCGAAGTGGTTCAGGAACGAGCAGAACAACTGAAACGTCTGATAGCGGAGAGATGGACAGTACTGGCTTAGCGCCACCTCTAAGCCAGTCATCGCTATCCGCTTCATCGTCACCGTCACATCCTTCTGTTTCCAACACACAGCTCCAGACCCCTCAACAAGCCGCTCATTCTGTCGCGAATGGTTCCATGTCCGCCTTGTCGCCTTTTGCGAAACAAGTGCGAGAACGGGATGCTGATGCACGGGAAAAGTACATGAGCTCGAGGAGGAATCGAAGCGGCAGTCAGGGTACGTCCTCGACCGATAACAAATCACAAAATGGTTCGTTATCCGCTGGACCCTCAGGTAATGGAGATGACATTACGTCGCTCAACCACATTCCTCCCAGTGGTTCAACGACGCCTCGTCGTCGGCTTCGCCCGTCCATGTCTGCCTCTCAACTGCTCTCCAAACCTCCTCCTGCGTCCAACCCCCAACCTCCAGAGAATCGCATACGGGCTGGTACGAACCCAAGCTCCTCCCGGCCTGCCATGTTTTCCCGACCGTTGGTGTCGCGATCATCGTCGGTATCCACTAGTACCAACTCTCCCTCTTCAGGGCGAGCTCTTACTTCTCTGGATCTCCGTGAAGAGTCGGAGACGTACACTGGACCTCCTAGCCAATACGCTCAGTTCCCGGAACCTCCTCTTCCTGCGGAGGATAATAACACGCCAACTGCAGGCCGTCGGATGGGGTTCAACCCACTGAGTAAACCGTTTATAGCAGAGTCTTTGTCACATCGGCGAGGTCTTTCGACATCTTCATTTCGTGCCTAATGATTCATTGCCACTCGCTTTTCGTGTATTGATGTATACCACACTGTACCATCACCATCCTTTCCTTATGTATGATTTATTATTGCTCTACTGCTTTGTTGTTTTCCAGTCTCATCAGGACGATCTCTTGCAATACAGGACTTGTGTATTGTTATAGTATTTTTGTATGAATCTACTCTCCCCGCCTTAGGTAGACAGACAGTACTAGCCTAATGAGATACATTTCAATCGCGATTCAAGGTATTACTGCGGCCGAAGCTGCTTAATTAGGTCCGTTCTGGGTCTGTTACATACAGAAACAAACGGAAGGCACGCGTTGCCGAAACGTTCGTTAAAGCTAATGGATGTTTGACTGTGACCACCATCTCTCTCACAACCACCACCACTTGCAGCGCTCATGCATCATGCTATAGCTGACACCGAGGATCCGACGACTCAGATATCATGGCCGTCGCGCAGAATGAATGACCCAGCGCCCCGCGTTGAGGACCGGAGCAGCAGTCAGACGCCAGTGCAAGAGGCAGCCACGAAGAAGAAGAATGACACTCTACCAACCAAGCGTAGATTGTCGACGTGGAACCTGATCACCCTCAGTATATCGATGGCCGGTGCTCAAATAGCGTGGACAGTCGAGCTGGGGTGAGTGTCCTTTCGCAACGTGTCTGCCAGGCGGCTCCACTCACTTTATTGTTAATTAAGTTACGGAACACCCTTTCTACTCACCCTAGGCATCTCCGAGCAGGTTACCTCCCTCGTATGGCTCGCTGGCCCTATTAGTGGACTCATTGCTCAACCCGTTATCGGTACGCATGTCTGTAATCGCGGGGTAACCCCATTAATTAGAATATACAGGTGCGATCTCCGACTCTTCCACGTCCAAGTACCGGCGCAGGAGCTGGATCGCTGGCTCGACAGTTGTCCTCGTCTTTGTCACTCTCATCCTCGCTTATTGTGAGGCTTTAGCCGCATTCTTCGTAGACCTACTTGGAATAGGCGCAGGAGATTGGGATGAACGACGGAACAAGCAGGTCTTGTCTCCTTACTATGTCGGCTTCCTTTCCAGATACTAACCCATGGATTCAAGGTGGCCAATGTCGCGATCGGCTTTGCTGTGACAGCCTTTTACCTTTTGGACTTCGCATTAAACGCACTGCAAGCTTCTCTGAGGAACCTACTCTTGGATATCACGCCTGCTTCTCAATTAAACGCGGGCAATGCTTGGCACGGTCGGATGACTCACGCAGGAAACATCGTAGGCTTTGGGATCGGGTTTCTTCCGCTGGCCCAATTCCCCTTGCTCAAGATATTTGGTGGGACACAGTTCCGCAAGTTTTGCATCCTCTGCATAGTTATTCTCGTCGTGACGGTCAGCATCACCTGCTACTATCACGAAGAGGAAGAACGTCCCGCCGCCAAGAAGGAAAGCAAGTTCCGGGAAGTCTTGGACAACATCTACACGGCGATTGTGAACCTTCCTAAGCCCATCCGACGTGTCTGTTACGTTCAGCTATTCGCATTCATGGGCTGGTTCCCTTTCTTATTCTACGCGTAAGTATTTGTTTTGATCGTTGCAATCTTGATCTGAACAATGTCTATAGAACTACCTATGTCGGTCAAGTTATGGCTCGTGAGATCGGAAGGGAACCCGATCCTGACTTTGCTACTCGAAAGGGAGAACTCGCCATGCTATTCTACAGCATTGGTTGGTGCTTCCATCTCCGAGTATGAAGCGAAACTTACCCGCTCTAGTTGGCGTCGTATCTGGAACCATCTTACCTCACCTCGCTAGTCGAGATCGTAGACTGATGGCCCACAAGGAAGACGTCGATGAGGACGCAGAGATTACTCGTATCCGCAACACTATACGTGAATGGAGAGCCGAGGCCGCTCGCAGAGGAAAGCCGTTGAGGCTACCTGTCATGCCGTTCTTGTTAAGGAACATTTGGATGGGCGCCATGTTGTGGTTCAGTCTGCTGATGCTTTGCACTGTACTGGTTAAGACTGTCACTCAAGTAAACTTTCACCGATATTAATTGTCATTTCTCTCACGTCCATGCAGGCTACTATTTTCGTTGCTCTCGTGGGAATATCGTGGTCTGTCGCGATGTGGGCGCCGTTTGCAATCATTATGGAGGTGACTCAAAGAATGTCATTTATTGCGATACGATGCTTACAACTTAACAGTTGCTCAAGGAGATATCTTCGCCATCAACGGTTGTCAGACCTGCGCACACTCGGACGTTGTCTACTCCCGGTCTTCGTGTGGGCGAACGTCAGCCTCTGCTACGCCGGCGCTCTCTGGATGAATTCGAGGCCGGTTCTGACGAGATACCTCCTGTGACACCTGTTGCTGGAGGAACCATACTCGGAGTTCACAACCTTGCAATCGTGATGCCGCAATTCATCGTGTCTTTAGCCGCCAGTGTCATATTCCGGGTTGTTGACAAGCAGATTGATGATGACCCCATGAACGATAACGTCTACTTCGGAAAGAACGGTGTTGTTTGGGTGTTGCGGTTTGGTGGTCTCTGTACACTGCTTGGGTGGGCGACACTCCCATTATTTTCTATTCCTTGACTGATTTACCGAAGTGCTCTAATCGCTCGAATGGTGCCACCGACACCAACGGAGAAGGCCATGAGAAGACGACTGGGAGAAATGAAGCTCCTGCAGTCCAGCAATATGTCTTAATTCTGTTCTTTCTTTCGATCTATCGCATTGCTCTGCTAATCGTTGGTTTTGAGAATTTGTTGGGCTATTTATCTAGGACTCCCGCTGCACATCCAAGTTGCTCTATCGTCTACGTTGTAAGAATACATATAATGAAGTCGCAATTATCACAGAGTGGCGTTGCGAGAAATCGACATGGTATCATGGTTACTGGAAGGGGATGGGTGTCGAACAATTCTTGCAGGACGCCGATTGCTGATTTAACGGAAATTTGAGGTCTTGAAATCCGGTGAAGAGATCAACATACCAGTATTTCCTGTTGATGGAACATGGAAGAGGCGAACAGACAACGCAGACTTCCAGAAGAATTCTAGATCTTTACGGGTCCTCAACGTTTCGATTTCCGACGTATCAATCCCTATAAACAGTCAGCGAAGGCATGAGTCCGACAATCCCATTATACCTGCACCGTCAGAAAAGCTCAAGCTCAGGCAAGACGCTGTACTATCCGGGAAGTTGGATATTTGCCACCGAACGCTCTCCTTGCTCGCGGAGTCTACAGTAGCATATTAGAAGGAATGGAGGTCGATAGAAAAGTCGCGGATACCAGAGCTGAGGAGAGGGACTCGGTCTTCGGTAACAACTTCACCGTCGTCGTCGACCAAGAAACGCCCAGTATGCAAGAGAACTTGCTTCTCTACCAATGCGGCCTTTGGTATAGCTTTGACAGATGCGTAGATGGCAGCTGCATGTCTATCTCGGTACTAGGAGTAATAAATTGAGAGAGAAACCTTCGCTTGAGTTGCAAGTCTTTACCTTCTGGAGGTCGGAGACGGTCTGGAAATGCTTCGAATCTGAAAGCCAGAACACCGCAAGTTGACTGTGTCCGTGCCATCCACCAGAGTTTTCGCTCAAGGCAGTCACAATCCGATCCGCATGTTGCGTCGCAAGCGCAGTTTCCAACGTCAGTGAGCGCGGACTAGGTAGTGAAAGATCGCTCGGGATCATCCCAATCTGGCCTGATACAAAGACTCTCGCGTCCGCCTGCATAACACGATCACAAGGTTAGCCTAGGTAGGAAAAACTGTCGACGTACGAAGATGGATTGCGAATATGGACCGATGTTGGCTGGAGCCCAATAGCTAAGGCTCTGAACGTGCAATGCCTGTCGGTCGGAGCCGCTGTACGCCACACAGTCAAGTCGAACGCGGTATGGCGATGGAAGGTCTACGGCAACACATGCACGAGCAGGAGGGCTCGTGCCGAAATAGGTGGCGTAGACTGCGTTGACCTGAGCGAAAAGGTCCATTGAGGAGATGAAAAGATTGATATTGACACAGTCTGATAACTGGAGGTCCCATTGGGAGAGTTTTTCTTGATGTATGGTCAGTTTGCTGTAAAGTGGAAAGACACTTGACTTGCCCACCTCGTAGAAGTTCAAAACACGAAGACACTTCGTCGCTGAGAGAAAGATCGCGCGTGTCGAGCACGGTTTGTATGTTGGCTACAGAAACCCAGTTTCCTCGTTTGACCGAAGACGCAGAGAGATGGGATGATCCTTCTGATGATTGAGGAAGGGATGTAGGAACCAACGATCGCTCGTCCAATTGCATGGATTCGCCTGAGTGTCCGTCCAATAGTGGAGGTATACGAATAGTTGTTGGGTCGAAAGACTCCGATTTAGGGACAAGCGTTGCACTTTTGATTCGAAGATACGCGACCGAAGCGAAATCGTTATCTGAATGGATGACAACTTCAGTTTCGTCCCTGCTCATTCATTGGGTTAAAGTAGCGTGATAGCACGAAGTACTCACAGCTGTATTCTACTCTTGAACAAAGGGCAGTCCAAGGTAAGGCTTTCATATTCGCCGCCCTCACCACACATATGCGATCCGTAAAGTGTATTCTGCGATTCAGATCAAAGGCTGGACGAAAGAAGGATCCATAGAAAGCCTACCAACTTGAACAGCGTTTCCTTCATTTCACCAAGCGACTTTCCCAGGTGGTTCTTTGTTAAACCGATGCCAGCAACTTTGATCAACACGACATGCATTCCGGCATCTATCATTTCGAGCAGCAATTCGGCTTGCGACCGCTGCCAAAGGTAACACAACGCGACGAGGGATAGTCTTCGGCACCTATGACGCGTCAAAAGAAGGGAAATGTGGCGCTATGAAGGGAGTTTACACATGTTCTACCCTCACGCGTTGATAATTGGAAAGTATGGCGCCGACAGAAACGCCTGCGATATCAGGGTGATTGCTCTGAGAGTTGTCATGTATATTCATTCGTAATGACGAAACTTACTTTGACCTCGGCCAACAAGTCGTACAAGTCCTCTGTTTCATCGCCTGTTATTCCAGAGGTGGAAGCTCGGCCACCGTACTCGGCACCTTGCTCAACGGCCGTGCCCCGGATTACCCTGCGATATAGTGGCACATCGAGTGCTTTTGCGACAAATTCAATCGCGTCTTGTCCCACTGTCTGGTACATGTATGAGTCCAATTCCTCTAAGTACACAGTCTTGAGTCCTCGATGGTTATACGATGTCAGTGATGAGCACCTTTCCCAGGCTCGGGGCCCAGAGATGCGGCCGCCACAAGTTCGTGACCATTTCTGGCGCAGTGAAGAAGATTGAAGCAACTGTCTTTACCACCGCTCAGCAGAGCAACGTACTTCATGGCTGAGGAAAAGCAAGAGATCGGATGACGGACCGATCATCCGCTCACATCAATTCATCCATCACGTGGATATCTTTGACTCGATCTCTCACCTCCAAAATGCCCACCATTGCCGTCGATAAAGCAGACCTTTGGGAACGACTTGAACAGGAATTCAGTGCGATTTCAATTCTGTAGTCCAGTTGATTGAAATTTTACTTGTCCTTCAGCGACCGAGGAATTCGATGTTCTCTGCTTCGAATATGGCTTAGAACTCGACGAAGACGTGCGCACCTCATCTGTACGATATCATCTAGTATTTAATCAACATTTCAGACAACAGAGGAAGTAGAGGAAGCCAAGAAGAAAGGGTTACCGGCAGAACGACCTGTACGTTCACATTTCATCCCCTACATCGCGTTATGACTGGGCTCCAGCAATTGAAAATCGAAGTACCTGCAAATCGGTACGGTGGACCTTGTACACTCTGTGAAATTGCCAACGATTACCAGATATGACTTGCTCTGCATTGAAGGCATCGCGCGTAACCTCCGGACGTTCCTTGATAAGGCAAAGGCGCCTACCTACAAACTTGTCTATCCCCCCGGCGGAGAGAATGACCTCCTGACAGTCAAAATCGACGCAGAGGTATGTCTGCGCCGTAATCCGTCTCCAGCCGTGTATTAAGGCTGGTTCAGACGCAAAAAATCCGCCCATTGTTCGCATGCGCCATCCTTCGCAACATCACCTTCACACCGCGATCATATGCCTCCTTCATCGACCTTCAGGATAAGCTACACCAGAACATTTGCCGTCGTCGACAGCTTGTCGCCATCGGAACTCATGATCTCGACACTCTTCAAGGTCCCTTCAGATACGAGGCTCGTCCACCTAAGGACATCAAATTTGCGCCGTTGAATAAAGAAAATGAATATACTGCCGAGGAACTGATGACTGTGTACGAAGTACGTATGTTCACTTTTGTATGCGATGGTGTTTACTCAACTAGAACCACAGTCTGATAAGCAACTCTCAAAGTACCTGCACATCATTCGAGACTCGCCGGTCTACCCCATCATATACGATGCCAAAGATCGTGTTCTCTCCATGCCTCCAATCATCAATTCGAATCACAGCAAAATCACGTTGAACACAAAAAATGTCTTCATCGATGTGACTGCCACCGACAAGACTAAACTTGATATCGTCGTGAGCATTGTCGCGACTATGTTCTCCGAATATTGTGCGGAGCCCTTCACGTATGGTACACACTTATTTTTCCTGCTCAGTTCTCATTCTTTTATTAGTATCGAGCCCGTCAAGATTATCTCGCATACTGGCGAGGCGACCTTAACACCTGACATTTCTCCCCGGGAAACAGTGGCTCACACCTCCTACATCAACAAATGTACAGGTCTCAATCTGACTACTGACGAAGTCGTCCCACTTCTAAAGAAGATGACTCTGGAAGCCGAGGTTGCAACCGACGACTCTACAAAAGACAGTATCAAAGTGACCATCCCTTGCACACGACCCGACATTCTACATGAGTGTGATATAATGGAAGATGCTGCCATTGCGTACGGTTTCAATAACCTACCTGACACCTTCCCCGCGACGACCACGGTCGGACAGCCCTCTGCACTTAGCAAACTGTCGGATATCATACGACTCGAGTGGGCATTGGCTGGATGGGTTGAGGTTCTACCTTTAACTCTGGTATGCTCATCTTAATTTCCTCATTTGCTATCAACTTAATTTCTACAGTGTTCCCTGGAAGAGAATTTCGACTATCTCAACCATACTGACAAGAAGTGGACCTCGACAGCCGTACGCATTGCCAATCCCAAGACACTTGAATTCCAAGTTGTGCGCACGACATTACTTCCTGGTTTACTCAAAACCGTCCGAGAGAATCGGTCGCATACATTGCCGGTCAAGATCTTCGAGACTGGGGATATCGTCGTCCAAGATCGTTCTCGTGAACGACAGGCACGGAACGTCCGCCACGCAGGTGCCGTCTGGTGTAACAAGACTGCCGGGTTCGAGGTTATACATGGCGTGTTGGACCGGGCAATGAAGATGCTGGAGGTGCCGCGTATCCGGAGTGATGATTATGACAAGGACACAGGATATTACCTCAAAGAGACTGAAGGTTTGAGCTGGCTCTTCCGTCCGTGAAATTCATCGCTGACAACCAGTTGATAGACCCTGCGTACTTTCCAGGAAGAGCGGCGACGATTTATTACCGCCCACCACCTCCCAAGCACACTCATCTGTCGGACTTGAAACATAAGCTAGAAGCAACGCTGCACACCAACACAAGAAGAGATATCGAGTTGGGCACGCTTGGGGTCTTGCATCCGAGTGTCTTGGAGAAGTTCGAGATTGGGTATCCTTGCTCGGCTGTAGAGTTTTCTCTTGAACCATTCAAGAAGGAGATGCAGAAGATCTGGACTAACGATGCATAATCGTGTATGCATTCTAAATGTATGATGTATCTGTATCTTCGCCGCTGTGTATAGATTCGAATTGGGTGATTTGTGTACAGGCGATCGAGTGAAACCGTCAACTTGTCTCCAACGACTCACCAGTTTGAAGGATTCTGACATTACCTGTTACCCAGTCATGCCTGTTGCAGCATCCCCAGGCCTCTATCTTCCAGAGGGAATAATGCTGCTGGGCCCGCTGGATGCCGAACCCCCGAACATGGACAATATCGATGATTCGTATATAAGTGGCATCCAAGTACAGCGCGGCAAAAGTGGCACAGTATTCTCCAATGTCGAACAAGTCGATGCCGTTGCGATGAAGATTCAGAAACCAGGCTGGCAGTACGTCTTTGTCGTACGCCACACTTTCCGAGGCTGAATTTACGCTAGGGAAAAAATGATAGGAGTCTCTACAATGATAGGCTCCTTACAAAAAGTGATAGAGGAGTTGCGCGACTCTAATCAAGAGATAAGCTCCTTAATCTCGAATGCCCAAAAAAAGAGCCAGGAGTTGGGCGTCTCTCTGAAGGAATTGCAACAAGAACAAGAAGAAGGAAGGAAGCGTTTGAAACGTCTGAAAGAGGACATACGGGCCCTGACTGACTCCTTCAAAGTTACTTTGCAGGAAGTTATAAGCATTATGCCACAAGGCAGGATTGATTCAATGGACAAATGCAGGATATCGAGTCCCAATGCCTAGATCACGCGAACTCGGTCAGGAATTAGTGTTTACTTGTAATAAACTTGTATCCGTATCAGCATTGTGGACGGCGTAATCCTTGGAGTCTTTGGTATTCAAAAAAGCGGAGTACATCTACCGTAATATGTCGTCGACACACATGCGGAACTTACACTTGCTGGTTCATAATTACGACTTTTAAGTCATCTCCCTTCATTACACACTCCAAAGCTTCAACTGATTTTGACAATGGGAAAACGGCCGTGATCATAGGCCTCAGGTTGATTTTACCACTAGCGATTAGCTCAATGGCTGTCTGGAAGCAACCCGCAGTGTATCGAACGCTGCCAATGACATCCAATTCCTTGACGACAATCATCGACGTCGGGAATGTATTGAGTGAGCGTCCAAGACCAGCTTGCACATCTAGTGAGAATGTAGTAAGATAATTTTCTTTTGGAGGAGACCATCATGACTTACAAGTACCACCTGGGTGCACGAACGACATACCCGCTGCCATGCATGCCTCTGCTCCCGACGCCTCTACAGCGATATCAACACCCCAAGGTTCTAGACCAGCGTTAGCCATGCTTTGTTTCTTGAACGCGTCGGCCCATTCAAGGACGTCCTGATCTCCTGGGCGAACTGGTGAGACGGCGGCGTAATCTGCCCACAGAGATTTCGCAAAGTCGACGCGTTTCTGAGAAATGTCGAAGGCGAGGATCTTGGAGACTCCGTATGCCCGAGCGACAGCCATGATCAGACAGCCAAGAGGCCCACATCCGCTACGTTATGATGTCAATTATCACTACGAGACGCGTGCTTAGAGCTTACAACACGGCAAGAGTCTGTCCAGCACCAAATTTTGCGCGTTTCGCCAATTGTATGGCGACGGCTAAGGGCTGAATACAACCACCTTCTTCCCAGCTCACAGAGTCTGGAACCTTCACCAAGAAGTCGGATTCGCAGACGTAGTATTGAGATAAAGCTAGGTAGGATTTTGACGCGTTACAACGCGTCGTGAAGTGAAACGTTTACGTCACGTACTTCCTTGAACTTCCATGAAGCCTGCTTGTCGGAATGTCTTGCAAAGGTTTGTCTTTCCTCGCTTGCAGTTCAAACATCTATATGAGTACAGTGGTTGAGAAGAAAAGCAGGGGTTGATGTAATATGGGCTTACTTTCGACAAGAAAAAAATGGCTCAATGGCGACACGGTCGCCGACTGCAACACCCTTGACATTCTCGCCGACTTGGACTACTGTGCCGACCGACTCGTGTCCCAGTACAACAGGGTCTGTCATGATGTCCCGTCCAACACCGAAGTGTCGGTATATGTGCATCTAGGAGGGCGTTAGAGCGGCACGACTTGAACAACTTGCATAACACTCACGTCCGTCCCACAGATGCCAGTAGCTTCAAGCTTGACCTTCACATCATCCTTGTTCACTGGGGGTATAGGAACATCCTTGATTTCGATGGTCATGGCCTTCATGAGAACGCATGCTTTGTTGGAGGAGGCCTCATGGGTCATGTTTGCGGAGACGGGGAAGGAAGGAAATTCCTTTGCGTAAGAGTGGTCAGGTATTTAATAAATACGTCCTCGGATGGATCTGGTATGATCCCATTTCAAACGGCAAGTGTCATCATGAACCGGCGACTATGGAGCGTTAGTGGCAGTTGAACATGTTCAAGGTACAAAGCGTGTGGCAACGATTGATCAGAAAAGGCGGTTAGGAAAGGACTGAACATTCTCCTCGCAAGAACGAACATGCTGGAAGGGACCTGGGATCGAGAGAGGCCGTCTAGAGGACTGGAAACGGTCAGGAGGACGATGGTAAGGAGGAGTTCGCCTGGGTTTAATTAGTTACCGAGTCTCCCTTGAGTGCCTTCCGCGCATCGGATCTACCCGTATGGTTCCCTCACGTACATAAATAGAGATCCGACCGTCATGGAACTGAGGCGCCCGTTAGGCCGTACTGAAGTTATTCGAATGTGGGAAGGTTCGTTCCTTTCAATCTAATTCCGTCATTGCAATACATACACCGATAAATTTAACCCACTGTCCTGTCACTTTCGCAGCTCCAATAAACCTTGTTTCGCCTTCTCCGTCTGAACCTCGGTGGAATCCTCCACAGGTACGACGACAACATCTGGCTCCCCTTCCGGACTCTCTAGTGTGGCGAGTTGACTGTCGAGCATGGTGACCTTCATAAAATGTCCTTGTCTCTTTGACATCCGATCCAGCAGGACCTCACGCGACCCCTTGATGAACACGAAATACGTCTTTGCCCCAGTTTCTCCTGTTGACTCTTCCAAAGAGGATTTGCCTCTTAAAATGTCTCGATAACATTTCCTCAAGGCGGAACAAGCCAAAACGACGCTTCCTTTCGCTAGGTTCTCTAGACCTGTTTGGCGAATGATCGCTAGCCATGGTTCGCGATCTTCATCGTTGAGTGGTGTCCCGGCGGACATCTTTGCTACATTTTCAGCTGGATGTAGATCATCGCCATCGATGAAGGGTACATCGAGGGCTGTTGCAATAGCTTGGCCGAGTGTTGATTTGCCAGTGCCAGAGACGCCCTTGAGTAGATTTGAGTATCTGAACGGAATAAAGGGAATGTACTGACCATAACTATTATGATGGCTGGTTCCTTTGACTCCATCGTGGATTGCTGAGGAAAGTGTAAGGTCCCGGGGGAACTCAGCGATATGAAGGACGGCTTCAAACGGATATCGGCCCGTGGACCCGACGATCCTCCGCCAGTTGGGACCTACAAGTCCAGCTATTCCTGTGACTTCAAAAGCGCGAAGGGAGACTTATGATAAATCCTGCAATCTACAAAAGAAAAAGATGGAAATACTGACGTTGAGCGTTCCAAGTCGCGGACCCGAACTTCGACTCATGACCAGTAGGGTTAGGGTCAAACTTTTCTTGACGATCTTCAACACATGTCGACGACAAAAAGGCCGTATGCACGGCTGAAGAGAGCAGCGCCAGCCTCGGAAGGCGTTGATATACAGCAATGGATACTGGCCTCCAGCGCGAACAACTCGGACGACGACGATGAATCGGAGCAAAACCGCCTGGCAGACTGGCCGGATGTGCTGGCGATGGCAGGGCGAATGAGGATGAGCGAGCGTCTACGCTTCATTAAAGAGGAGCTGTTGACGGCTGGTAAGTATTTCCTCAATGTCTGACTCAATTTCTGATTTAAGATCATAAGACTTGACCATTTCGCAGACGATGGATGTCTTTGCACTCCTCGTAAAGATTCAGGGCTTGGAGGCGGAAAAACTAGGGACTGAAATGCTCAAACAAGTCGGAAACGACGTGAAGGAGAATATATCGCGCTGGCTGGAGCACGAAGTCAAGGGCATAGTTGGACGGTGTGTCCTGATGCGCCCCATCATTCGCTTCTCATCGATGGGTGCAGGTCTACGGCGCCAACGGATCGATATGCACTCCTCAGCTGGTGCTGTACCTTATATGCAGCCACATCGGACCCGCGGCAGCTTGTATGCATGGGCCGTCTCATGGAATCTACTGGACCGGAAGGCTTCAGAAGGGTAAAGAGGGCGTTGAGGGCGACACAGGTCTGCATTTCGCGTCATTCGCTTTCGATTGGCACTGATTCGTGTGATATCCATAGACAGATGTTAATGTAGTGGTTAAAGTTGAGAGTATCGTACTCATGGCTGCGTGGCTGGTAGCGAATCCCAAGGCAGAAACATCCAAAGAAGTAACGGTATGCAAATCATATCCTCCCAAAATGGACCTCGATTCAAGTACTTCTCTGACTAGGAAGAGATTATCAAGATGTACACCGCTCTGTTGACGCGTCACATTGACACGCGCATCCTTGTGAATTTAATTGGTTCCGGTCGCGTCGTTAATAGCTGAAATACGACTCCCAGGACGCGATTACATCTCCCCTTAGCCTTCAGTTCTCGATACAGGACATCTGGCCTGCAGCAGAGCGGGCTGTGAACAAGACACCTACAACTGCTCTACCTGGTATGCTGCAGCCTCTCTCCACTGACTTAATGACGAGCTCACCTTTCACTTTAGTACTATCACGTTTGTTTTTGGTAAAACCCGATTTTCGCGCTGCCAAATTGGCCATCACTGCGGCGCGTTCAGCGAATGAAGTCGTAAGGCAGGAGGCTGTTCACCTCTTTATCTCGCTGTCGACAAACAAGGATGTCGAGATTCCATCAGAAGATTTCATAGCTGCGCTTAAATCTTCTACGCCTGAACATCGTACTTGTTTACTTGACATGGTCTCGCATCTTCCACCGGCCAAGGGCATTGCTGTAGCAGCGTTGGGTAAGGGTGATGTGGATCTAGGATTAGCGCCTCACGTCACATATGCTCTTCAAAACGGAGAGACCAAGGAAGTCGTAAAGCTCTTAGAGGACGGACTAAAGAGTCCCAGGTGGAGGAAGAGCTACTTCGGCCTAGTTGGTGAGGCTCTTTGGGATTATCAGGGAAAGGATGTCAAGAGTCTTGAGACCGAAATGGAAAAGGTTCTGAAGGGCGGAGGGTATGAAGGCTGCGTTGCGACAGCCGTCGTCTTGCGACGACGACGTGAGTTTTCTTCTTCGTGGCTTCACAGACCGAGGAGATGACGTTTCTTAGATTCAACCGATCCCAAGAAGAATCCCGCATTGGCAAAACCCTCGTTCCTCCGTGAGTATAGCAAACTCACGACAGCTGATGAGGAGCGGTGGCTGCTACGCGCGATCCAAGAGTTTGTTGGTGTATTTCGTCAAGACTTGATGAACAATGATGTCCTCAGGTACGTACCCTTACTATCAAATCATGTTCCATGCTAAAACTTGGCTGCACAGACTTCAAGTTGGTACACTTCTTGTCCATGTCGGAGTGCGACGTGGCGATCGACGCGCTGCATTTGATACAGTAAAGAAATGTGCGGTGCCGGCAGCTGTAAGGGAAGCCATGGGTAAATGGGTTGTGAAAGACGGCGAGGAGCATAACTTGGGAAAGGTATTGATCGCTTCGGTGTCAAATGAAGCAGCGGACCAACCAACTGAAGGAGGTAAAGATGCCGAGAAAGCAGAGAATGAGATTATTGCCTCTATTGTCGTAGCACACACACTTGGGGGGCAAGCCGTCTGGATCGATATGTGCAGACAAGCACAGGTAGACCCTGCTAATGTTGTCAGCAAGAAGGGCGCGGAAGCTGTTGCAATTATTTGCAATGGAGATGAGGTTCGACATTCGCGTATCTCTCGTTGCCATCATTCTCATTTCCCCTAGGCATGCCTTCCCGCAGCGACAACTCTATCATTCGTCAATCCACCAGTAGCGGTGCCTCTTCTGTTGGCCCAGGCGAAAGCCGATTTTGCGGACGGTGCAAAAATAACCGAGGCAGAATTGGGAATGTGGGCTACTGAAGAAGGAACTGTCTGGGCTGATGGTAATAACTGTTCCTCCTTCCTCCATGGAATTTCGTATCTGACTATTTGTTCATAGTTTCGGCAGGTTTGCCATCACGGCCTTCTAAGTCTAAAGGCAAGGATGCAGAGCTTGAGAGATGGGAAGCGGAAGTCCGAAAGTCAAAAAATCAGTCCGCTTTTTTGGAAAAGCAGTTGTCGATGGAGGCAGAGGTGCGAGCACGTGTAAATCTTGTCAAAAAGCGCATGGAACGTGGGTTGGGATTGGTGAAGAGCGTTGTGGAAGCAGGGGCTGTAAGCGGCGTTGCTGTGATTGGAGGAGAAGGCGACGCCTCAGAAGGCACCAGCGTGTCCGATATTGCGAAATTGCTCTTAGAAGTTGCAGGCAGTCGCCTAGTCCAGAAAATGGCTGGGGATGTGTATTGTGTAAGTTGTTTCCTTTCAGTTTCACCGCTAGATTCATCAACTTATATCCTTTCCAGGCGTTATCCCAAGTGTGCGAAAACAGGTTCGGACCACTCGCTCAGTGGATTGGAGTCGCGACTCTTCGTAGTATCAAAGGGGATGCAGTCGTCGGCGACGAGTGGAGGGAGGAGAGCATCGTAGGTACGTTCAACGACCTCTTTATAAATGGATGGATGCTCACAATTCTTTTCGTAAGCAATTGTGACCAGATGTCTTTTCCGACTTCGCTTCCTCGCTGAGCAGAAGCCATTTGATCCATCAACTTTCGCGTATGTATTCCCGCTTCTCAAACACGTTCTCCTCAGAGACCCTACTACAATCAAGGAGAGTGAAGATGACAGCGAAGATGGTAAAGAAGACGGGGAGTTAGCGATGCATGTTCTGCAATTCCATTGCACCATGTGTTCGTTTCTTTCTTTCGATCTTGTGCGGCTGTGTTCTTACTTCCTACAGTTTCCGATCCGTCGTATCCTCGTCTAGATACACTGTCATTACTCTTGACTGAGGGCTCCGCGACACCTCATCTTACGCCGATGAAAACAAAGGATACATTAGTTGAGCTTGCTTCGGCAATTGCCGAGAACGCCACAATTGCAGAAACGAATATCCTTTTGGCTGGTACTCTTCAGGCGGACGTCGGCGGACGTGGCGCATGCTTAAGAGGTCTACAGGTCTGCAATGTCTGATAGAACCCTGAACCCGAGGTCTAATGACAGCCATAGCCGTTTGATCTGACAGAGCTGGACTTCTCACCTGCTCTATGGATTGCATGCCACGACTCGGATGAGCAGAATGCGACCCTGGCTCAAAAGATTTGGGAAGACAATGGGCTGGATGTTCTAGACGCTTTAGATGATGATATGATGCAATACCTATGTATGTCTTGTCGCCTTACCTCTTACATTTCTCTTACAGCCTTCCGTATAGCCCATCTCGTATCATATGTCCGTGCTGCCTCAGCTGCTGCTATTGCGGATGGATGGCCTGCGCATTCGACTGTGGAGCGATTAAAGTCGTTCTACATAGAGAAGGCCAAGGTTCTCGCGCCGGAGTACGATGACTATGTGCGTGACGATCTGACTTGTTTGTCTTTTTGTGTTGACTGAGTTGTTCCAGGGTATGGTTATCTCTGAGAGCCTTGGACGGACCGATCCCTGGGAAGCAAGAGTTGCCATCGCACGAGCATTTGAGCTCATTGCGGAAGATGTCTTCGGTTTGGAAAGTTACGATGAGGCGAAAGAAGGCCATATCTCTGCCTTCTTTTCCTTCCTGATCAGTTCGGGTGCATTGGGTGATCGCTCCAGTCCTGTTCGTAGAGGAATGCTCGACGCCGGAGTGAAGGTGCTCGATGTATGCGGAACAGACTCTGGCATCATGTTGATCAAAGTGTTCGAGGCCTATCTAGCGACAGCAGACGTTGATATTCCAAAAAAGACAGCAACTCAGAAAAAGGCAAATGACATACGAGGCGCCGACACCAAGGGACAAGCAGACGAGGAGGCTGAGCGCGCAGATCACACGAAAGAGGCGGTCGTGATTTTGTTGGGACGCGTCGCGAAATATCTGCCAACAGGAGATGCCAGGATACCTGGTGTTGTTTCTCGATTGGTGGATGCTTTGAAGACTCCAAGTGAGGCTGTTCAAATGG
>QLPD01005507.1:0-16698 GCA_003314085.1 Hymenopellis raphanipes | reverse complement strand
TATCTGATGCGCCGTCGCAGGACCAGACTTGGGAGGATCCACGCCATTTCCAGGGAATTGCACAAAGCCGACACGTCCGGCGATGACGGACCAAAGATCCCGATGAGACACGCCCTGGTATCCGCCTTCCTGAAAGACCACGGAATGGAGGGCATGCATATCCAGTGAACGGCCCTCCACCGTGATAGTCCGTGGATCGCGTAGACTTCTCGACTTGATAAAATTCTCAAAAGCCTTCTCGAATCGTTCCTTCTCGAGGGGAGGTGGTAGCTGACCTATAGGAAGGGAAAGCATCGCCGCCGAAATGGAAGGACCAGGAGCCCTGTTCATCCCCAACGGGTTATTCGGTTGCTGAGGGGGTTGATGAGTTGTTGAAAGGGGACGATTCGGAGGCATAGGCATGTTCGTGGGAGTCGCCTGAGCATGGTGCTGGGAAGGACTGGGTTGGGGGTTGATTTGTTGCGCGGATTGTTGACCAAAGGGGGGACCTTGGGAAGCGGGGTTGCTTGGCTGCATCCAAGAGGGTTGTGAGCCACCGCCAGAAGTCTGATTCATGGGACCGCCAGGAGGACCATGCCTGTGATTATCGTTAGCTAATAGCGGAACAGAAAACGATGATTGGGGATAACATACGTCGGATTCTGCGGTTGTGGAGGTTGTTGCTGATGTTGCTGTTGCTGTTGTTGCTGAGCCTGCTGCTGTTGCTGCTGGGCTTGCTGCTGCTGCTGCTGGACGCCGTGCTGAATGAAGCGGCTCAGCATCTCCTTGCCCTTTGCGAGCTCGCTCTGCAGGTTCTTGGCTTGATTCATGAAAACAGCGTCCTGCATACCGGCACGTTGCGCATGCAACTGACGAAGACTGTTCTCAGTGGCGTGTATGTGTTGACGGACCTGGATGATTTTCTGCTGCAAATCAACAGAGATAATGGGTCGGGCAGGAGCATTGGGCATGAGGGTCTGCGCCAGCGAAACGGGAGGAGGGCGTGCGGCGGGAGAGGGCTGACGCATTGCCTGATTGGAGTTCATAGGGGGAGAGAAGAGGTCGGTGGGATTAACCTGGTTAGCACCAGGATGCGCGGGGTTCTGGCCCATGCGAGGTGGGAAAGCCATGGGAGCGTGCTGGTTCTGCTGGTTACCGGCCATGTCGATGAGATTGAGCTGCCTGTTGTGTGTCTGGTTAAAGGCCTGCATCATGGCATTACGCGCCTGCATAGAGTTCTGGGAAAGGGTTGGCTGTATGTTGCCACCGCCAATTCCATTAAATCCGTTTGCGAGAAGCGAATTTCGCTGATTCGACGGATCATGAAAGGTGGACTGCTGGGGCCCCGCGCCACTCGGTCCTCCCATTTGAGGGACACCAAGAAATGGTTGTTGCTGTTGGCGGTTGGCCATAGCGTTACTTTGAATGAGGTTGGCCATCTGTTGCAAAAGAGAACAAAAGCGAGTTAGAACAGATACGTAATTTTAAAAAGGTAAAGAAGAAAAGCGTGTGCACATGACGTTCCAGCGCGCAGATAACTGCTCCGTATATTGGTCAGACAAAGGCGGGGAGTAGGAGGCCCAATTAACGTGAGAGCTACAAGATGAGCCCCTCGCTCACCCCGCCCTCGTTCACACCACGTCCGCTGTTATAGGAAATATCACTAACCTCTGTCATTCCACCGCCATTATTCGGTCGAAACTGGTTTTGGAGCTGATGCATCGTCGACCATAATTGAGTCTGGTCGCCAAAGTTTTGCATACTTTGGTGACCGTCCTGAGCCTGTTGTTGCTGTTGCTGGTTTTGCGACTGCTGAGCCATCTGCTGCTGCTGGAGCATAGATGGATTAAAGTTGGGCATCATCGGATATTGGGGGTGTCGGTCGGCCATGATTCCAAGATCTAGGCACTGCCAGCGGGAGGGTAACAGAAGGAAAGCGCCTAGACCGCCGCGGGGGCGAGCGCAACGACGACTTCAGTAGCAATGGCGCGAGCGACCTAGGGGAGGACAATGCTCGCTTCGTCGGGGTAAGAGCAAAGGTGTGAGTGGGAAACGCTCTGCACAGGCGAGCCAGGGTAACAGCAACAAACACGACCATTGGCCCGACCATTTCGCTTTTTTTTATTTAATTAGCGCTTTTTTTATTCCTATCCCCTCGCTAATCCGAGGAACTATACTCCCTCGGTGCCTAGTACAACTGTCCTAGAGTAAACTTGCACGGCATACCTGCTCTCCCTAAAAGTAAGTAACAATATTATTTAAGCATCTGTTTCACCACACCCATACTTGTTGATGATGAATGCACACAGAAATGATAGCGATGGAACATGAATATGTATGGTGAGGTGGTACATACTGTACAAGAAGCGACTCGACCTAACGACTTGATCCGGGGTTAAGATCATCTTCATCTTTCTTCGGTGTCGAAATGGCTGGTCCAGCCTCTAAAATAATATCTTCGTCGTCGTCTTCGTAATCGTCATATTCCTCGTCGTCGCGCACAAGCAGACGAGAGGAAACGTCCTTGGCCTTGCTTGGAGCATTGGGCCCAACCGCCAGCACTCTATCCTCTGGCTCCTCGTCGTCCGAGTCAGTGCCTTGGCTTCCATCCGCGATATCATCAACTTCCTTCCTGAACATATAACGTAGACCGACTGGTATCAGCACGCCGATGACAACGGCTGAAAGACCAAAGAAGTTCTTCCAGCTTATGAGATGAAAGTCGTCAGGACTAGTCATGTCATCTAGGCCACCACCAATGGTCGTATGTATGACGGTCACACCGAGTATTCCTAGGGCGGTGCTCACCCAAAAAGGAATCAACCCGATGCCGACATGAGGACAAACAACGTTGACTACCCAATGAGGAGGAAGGGGTGCAATACGAAGAATTATGAGGAAGGATATGATATTGGATTTATGGGCAGATATCCTTGTTGACCAGGTCGACAAGAGGTGTTGGAATTTGGGTACGGTCAGCAATGCTGGCCCAAGCGCAGCAGATATTAGGTAGCAGAGGCTTGCACCCGACGCTACACAGACACAGGCTAGAGGAAGAGCTCGAGGAACACCCCAAACTGCGCCTCCCAGGATGGACAGGTACATTGAACCCGGTAGGGAAAATGCCTGTAAGCTAGCAAAAAACTCAGCCCATAAACGTGGGACAGCGAAGATCAGGAGACTTACAAGAGATATGTCGTGACATAGCAAACAAGTATTCGGAATGGATAGATATCCCGGTATTTCTTTAAAAGGGTATTGAGCTCTTGTAGTTGCTGGAAGGATTTGGGGATTTGGATGGCGCCGCGATCCTGCCTGTCAAGAGCCGTATAAGTATATGTTTCGGTGACAACAGACAGTAGGCCGTTCGCACTCTTCAACAGTGGGGAGAGCAAGCCAGAGGGTTCCGCCAAGAAGAAGGGTGCTGAGGACAAAAATGGCGGCCATCTTGAGCGTGGCATTGAATATGACCCGGCGGGATGAGGGCTGTGAAGGGGAATGGGGAGTAGCGCCATAAGACGGAGTTGATGAGGAGTTTAAAGGAGAGTATTCATCGTCGTCGTTGTTCATGACAGTGTCGAGAGTATATAGGGAGGCGTTTGAATGGTGAGATATTGCGGAGGGTTGGAAGGGACTCGGTGTCAGAGGTGGCATGATGGATGACAGAGCAGAGGCAAGCCGAAAGGGATGGTATTAAGTAATACGTTGTGAAACGGCATCTTCCGGAGTGCCAGCATCGTGGCCAACAGCGACCTCGAGGATTTGTTCGATATCCTCCTCGGTGAGTATGATGTCTAGTCAACTACCAGGCTCGTCAACGGGAGCTGTACCGTCTTCTCTACATTCTGCTCTACAAATGAACCCACAGCCACCGCCGCATCTGAATGTGAAGCAGCCGTCACCCAACCAGGAAGTTCCGTCGCCATCAGCCGCAACAGCGGGCACCAAGCGACGCCGCAAGAACGACGGTCCCGACGGTGAAGGTCAAAGCGGTCCTAGCGAACCTCGCCGGCTTCGTCGATCGCATGAGGCCTGTGCCAGATGTCGAGGGAAGAAAATTAAGGCAAGTCCCGCCGGGCGACACCGACACGGCAAATTCCACCAAAACAGAATGCAGAACTCATTCTTTTCCTTGTTAGTGCGACTCTAAACACCCTCGATGCACCGCTTGTCAGACTGCTGGTGTAGAATGCAACCAGGAGGACCGTCATCGCCAGACTCTCACTCCCCGCGGATATACCGAGCGTGTCGAGCTACAGCTTGCTCAATGCGAGGCGCTATTGAAGCGCCATCTTCCAGGTTTCGAAATGGCCAACATTGAAGAATTTCTCGCTCGGGACGGTATAGAAATCGCAGATAACCATCCTAGCGCATCTTTCGGCTTCGCATCTTCGCCATTACGCTCTTCATTCCGCCCAGAGGCCGGCCCGCCTCCCAAAGGTGGTCAAGCCCCAAATCCATACATGTATCCTCCCCCTCCAATGATGCCGCCTCCTCCGGGCTATCCTGCTCATGCTATGCTTCCTTACCCGCCTGGGCCACCATATCACCCATCCATGACCATGCCAGGTCCACCTTACAACCCTCATATCCATCCGGCCTTCCAGCAGCAACAACAACCTACGAATGGCGCACAATTCTCGCCTCCTCCTGCTCCCGAAGAAGGACAACGCAGTTTGGCATCCAGCGACATCAAAGGACAGGATCCGAAATCCAATGACATGTCCAACACTCAGGTCAGTCTCTCTTATCTTCAGTTTGAGGCGTGTTCTCATCCTATAACAGTCTTTGGCAAAGAACTTTGGCGTCTCTGCCGCCATTGTCAGTGACCTCAAACTTGCGCCGACAACCATCGACAAGGAAGATCTTGCTGTCGGCTCCAACGGACTCTCTTCCGGCAGAGACCGCGAGGGAGCCGAGACGAAAGCACCTCGCAACTCTCAAAACTGGCGCAAGGTCACAGTTAGGCGCAATTCCAATGCATCTGCGCCTCCCCAGCTCGCTCTCGGTGCGCGTCCCGACCCCGCCATCATCGACGTTTGGTTGCCCAAAAACCGCGCTCTTGTTCAACGCATCGTTGATATATACTTTACGCGTCTTAACGTGCATCGCCCAGTTTTCTTCAAAAGGGTCTTCCAGGCGTCGTTGGATGACCTTTATTCAGATAGAACGACCGTACATGATCCTGGCTTTATTTGCAGTCTCTACCTCGTTCTGGCGTTGGGTACACTCAGCGAGGCTTCTCATCTCTCTTCAGAAGTTGAAGGTGGCGAAGACGTCGCCATGTCCCCACCTAACAAGACACTCCCGAAGAGTGCAATGCCACCTGAATGGCCTGATCACGACGAATTCTTCAAGCGCGCTCTCGGCGTCAAGCCTGACTTGAAGGTCACTATATCCAGTTTACAAGCGCTCATCTTATTGCATTTGTATCTGTACACCGAGGTATGTCCTTCCACTATGTGCTTGAGATGGGGCTCATCGTTCCTCCAGCGACAAGGTCGTACGCTGTGGCGCCTCGTGGGAAGCTTAGTTCGTCTCTCCATTGAACTAGGCCTCCACCACGATCCCACGTCTCAGGTGAACCCCGTCAATCAGCACATCTTTTCGGATGAGGAGTGCCAGCTCCGTATCCGTCTTTGGGGTATTGTTCTCATACATGACCGCGGTACTTCGCTCCTTCTGGGTCGACCTCTAGGAATTGCACCCTCTGACGCCAACACTCCGCGTCCCTCGCGCATGTCGTCTGCCAACCGGCTGAAGGACGCTCGCGAAGACTTTAGCGAGCACTTTGATCTTTCGCACCCCATCACAGAAATCCAAGCTGACATCATCAACTCGCTGTACTCGCCCACGCGGCAAAGCAGCGATACTATCATGCGTAACGCGACAAGGATCATCAAGAGCATGGCCGAGTTCCGCAGCCGTCTTCCGGAAAAGTACAAGGATTACTTTGGTGGTACCGATGACTGGCCATTGGAAAGGAGAAGCAAATTGGTCCAGGACATCACGGAAGACGAAGGTCTCACACTGCTCAAAATCGGTATCTCCAGAATCTTGTTACTTCGGGCTTTATTCAGTTCGAAAGAGCTCAAGTACGAGCATCGACGAAAGGCTTTGGTAGATGGTGAGCGTTACTCTGAATTTATCTTCGAATACCACACTCATGTCGTTCTCTAGCAATTATCACGTCTCACAACACCATCATCGTCCATAGCCAACTCATTCGATTCCCTGACATCGCGTTCTTCACTTCTCCGATTCCGCTTCATATCGCTGCAATGGTTATCCTCTACGGGCACATGTCAAAGTCGGATACTCTTCCCCGACACACCGCCCTCGAAGACGTCTGGCTTGCACTCGACATGCTTCCTCGCTTCCGATGGCGCTGGGAGCGGAAGGACGTAAACGGTGGTCATCCTCTCATTTCCAAACTTGCCGAACGAGTGATGGAAGTCAATCTTCACCAAGTTGGACCAGCGACGAACCCTGTCCTGCTTAGTGAACCGGACTGGGAGGAGGACGCGGCTTTGAAGAGTCCAGGCCATCGTCCCAATAGCCAACAGTCGACGCCTACGCTCTCGGCCGCGTCGTACGGGTCTGTGTACGGGCCTCAATCCCGCGGTATGAACGGCGACAGCCATAACGGCCATGGGTCGACGCCTCCCGGGAAGCATGCCCCCATGCCTGATTGTGGGCACATGTTTTATCCGTTTTATCCTGAAGCGCAGGTTAACGGGCACGGTGACGGGTCGTCTGCTGAGAACGGGCACTACAGTCACCTTTTGGCGGCCGCGGCTGTTCCGCCCTCGCAAGACTCGTACATGTCGGAAGAGCGTGATGGGACGGTGCCGCAGGAGAGTCATCAGTCGCAGCAGAGTGTTTGGATGCCGCCTCCTTCTCACCCGCCCACCAGTATGGCAGCTGTACGATACTGAGTACGCTTTTGAATGCCTCGAAATTTTATGTCGTCGTCTTCTTCCCTTTTATTTGTTTGTGGTCACTTATTTTTCTCGCTCTCTCTCTCTCATAACTGGCAGTGGTTGGGCCGCGTTTTCTTCGCTGTTGTATAACCGTACCTCCTCCATGTTACTCGTATATGTGTACTGTCTGTCTGATTTGTATGTCTGCCATGTCATTTGCTTGATAGCCTTGTCAGTTTTTTTGTGGACCTGTACTAATGTACCAACACGTAGATTTGTCGTTTTGACAAACTGGCCCTCACTGGGGTGTGACTGTCTTCGTGTCATAATCGTGTCTCCACTCGGAAACCCCTCTTCCTTGGGGAAGAATTGACGCGAAATATTCAGACACCGCGCAGTTACGGTGTTGGAATATACAACGATTTATGCCACAGACGTCTGTCAATTCTAGGTGCCCAGTGTCTGTCAAATTCTCCGGTGTTATGTGGTAGTGACTCATGAACGAAGTCTTGCTCGGACATGGCTACGTGCATCTTATTATAACACCGTCCGTAGTACGGGGGATTGGCCTTTGGCTGCACTTCATTGTCACACAAGCAAGGTTATGCCGGCCCTGCCCGAGTGCAAGAATATCGTACAATGCATCTAAATACATGTCAAAAAAAAGGGCTATGTGTTTCCCATTACCACGTCCGAATCTCCTCCCGGGTTTCTCAAGAGCTCAACCCCGGCCTTGATTTCCGCTATTTTTGAACGCATGACAGCGATTGCCTCTGGTAGTAGTCTTTGTGGGGGATATGCACTCTCTGATTCGACATTGACTGGATGCGCCACGTTAGCAAGGCATGTAATAGCAGCAGTAATTGGGCTTACACATGAAGAAATCCCGGACGCGACTCAGCTCGACATGACCCTCGAATTCAGGATGCCGTAGAACCTCGCGACTAACCGTGTCATTTCGGACACCGTGGGGGTCTACACTGACTTGTTTCGTCCTCGGATCCACCTTGATGACACCCGGCGCAAAACACCGTTGAAACTTTTCTGCCAGTGGTGGAGGTATAGGTTTGAGAATTTTTATATGTGGGAGGAGACGGTACGAAGCTGTCGCGACGGGGCTGAACTTGGCATGGTCTTTCCCGACACTCTTTATCGCGTGCATGTCTATCTCGATCTCTTGACCTGGACGAAGCTTGGCCAGGACGATGTTGGGGTTCGTAGGCGCGGGCGGGTTGTCGCCAAACATGGCGAGCTGTTCTCCTTCCGGGCGCCACACCAAATGTGAGGAGAGGAATTCAGAGTTGATGTAGAGATCCTCGGGCTCTGTGGCACCGGGGCGGGGCTTGGGGTTGTGTGTGCATTCGAGCTTCACGTTGAAGACGATGGTGTTGCGGTCGGTGGGCGCGTCGTTCCCCGGGGTGCGCATCTCCATGGGCGCTGGGTCTACATTGAGAGGGACGAGACCTATGCGCTGGGCGAGGACTTCGTCTTGGATGACGGTGGTGTTGTTCCAGACGTAGACGTGCTCGATGGCCACGGTAGGCACTTCGGCGATCATGATCCTGCGGAATGCATTGGCGATGGAGGCGTCGACGCCGACGAGGTCAAAATCGATGGATCGATTTGAAAGCCGTTGGACGTCGACTTTTAGGTTCTATGCTTCCAAGTTGAGTGACCATGAGCAAAAGTCGTTGCCAAATCAGTCATAGAAAACGCACTTTGGAGAACTTTTCGAGATTCCAGGAGTGGTCCTCGTTGGGATAGTGGCCAGGGTAGTCCGTGCTTGAAATGTTTGTGACGCGTTCTGCCTTGATGCCAACAAGCCGGCGTTGGTCAACGTCTGTCATCGTTGCGAGAAAGCAGCAACAAAAATTTCGATCGTTTACCACGTGTCTTAGAACGATCACGTAGCATCTTGTACTCGAACGTCCATGTCGCCAAATTCCTTCATTCCTATCACCGTCGTCACTGGCTTTCTTGGTGCTGGGAAAACCTCTCTGATTCTGTCTTTACTCCCACAACTCCCTGCGTATTACAAAGTCGTTCTCTTGAAGAATGAATTTGGTGACGTTGAAGGTAACTTCCGATCGTCTTCTCAATACCCGAGATGATAACAGTGTCAGTCGATAGCAAGCTTGCTCAGCAATCCAGTCTGACTGCTGTGAGCGAAATACTAAACGGTTGCATGTAAGCTGCGCTGACAACCGTTGGCTTTGGGAGAATCTCATGGATCGTCTTACAAGGTGTTGTGTGCTCGTCGGTCAGATGCAAACTGCGATACTAGAGATCAAAGGTAAAGCTATCTCCCAAACTATGCGCTCCACGGCTATAACGATCCAGACAAGTATAGACCGGACCGTATCATAATTGAATGCTCGTTCGTATGTTCTCCGAGATAGGCAGAATCCTCTTTTTACTCACGTTCTCAGCGGATCTGCCTTTCCGGCAACCCTAGCATTCCAGATACGCGAAATAGAACGACAGACTCAAGGGGAACTCAGACTAGATGCCATCGTTACTGTCATAGATGCGGAGAATTTCACGGGCTACGAAGATTCATCGCCTACAGCAAAGATGCAATCAAGTTACACGGACATCATTCTCATTGTATGTGTTTTCTCTCACACGTCTTGATGACAGAAATGAACGCGTTATTCACAGAATAAGTGGGAACATGTGTCCCAGAGACAACTAGACACGGTCCTGGACCATCTACATACACTGAATGATACCACACCCAAGGTCAAGTGCGAGGCGGGAGGCGGGGTAGATCCCCAGTTAATATTTGGGCTTGAAACCAGGTTATTCATGGATAAAGTGGGTTACGAGGACTCGGCGCATCACGACGAGGTCGAGACCGTCACTCTCCTCCGAGGCACTGGACAGGCGTGCACAAATTGCCACCATGGACACGAGGAGAAGCATGATACACAAGATGATAGATGCGATGATAGGATCTCAAGGGATGTACTTGAGACTGCATTGAATAGTCTTTCCAAAGAAAGTATCTGGAGAGTAAAGGGCTTTGTGCGGATTAGACCTGACGGAGATGTGTTGATATTGAACTGGGCATTCGGACGGTACCAGCTGACGAGGACGACGGACGGGGAGGCTTCTGGTGTACGTTTAACTGTCATGGGAGAAAGAGGAGAGGTACGACGTGCAGTGAGAAAGTTTGCAACATCCCTCGAGGCGCGGATAGTCTAGATAGAGCTCTCGGGCAGCCGGACCGATGTATCACGTTTGTCACCATGTCGAGATCTGAGAATCACATGAATAGAGACCGCTTTCACATTGTTAACACCACACAGCGTCGTCCTCCTTTTCACCTCCTGGTGTCGGCCCTAGGCCTAAACCACCACCATGTTCTCTTACGCATTTTCCACTGGCAAGTCCTCCTATTTCTGTTTAACGTCCTCACTCACCCAGAACAGCCAGCACATATTTCCATTTACCTGTCGACGAACAGGAAGATAAAGATATCGAAAACTACGAACGACGATATATAACATGGACTGCTGAACCCTCGGGCCTGTCCTCGTCATCCACCTCGAATCCTTCCCTACACTCTTCAGAAACCCCCTACGACCCTCGGAGATATAAGACTTTACGCGAAGTGCTGGATAACGACGATCTCTACAAAGTCTTGGGTATAGCAAAAGCAACACATCTCGACAAGAGCGCGCTTAGGCGGGCCTATTTGTCGCGAAGCAGAGCCTGCCATCCAGAGTGAGTACTGCATCTGTATTTCCATGTGTCTACGGCTTATAGCGATGTTATTACGACAGTAAATTTCCTGCTGACGAGGCCGACGCCACCCTAGCTTTTCAGAAGGTTGCAGTCGCATATGATATTCTTAGTAAACCGTCCTCTCGCCGCCTCTATGATTCCCGCTCTCCCTCCTCTTCATACGATGTATTCTCGGCCCATCCTGCTGGACACGCCGAGGAGACATTCCGCAGTGTCATTATTGGCGTATTCAATGACTTTCTTGATGGCGACTTGGAAGTCATTAGATCGCTTCTGAGTGAGTGCTTATCAAAATTTCATATTCCATCTCTCATTCTCCGCGTTCTCAGAAGCAATAAATGATCTCAACCCCGCGTTGAGTTTGGGTGAAGAGGGCATAAACTCTGTTTTGACAACCCTCCAACGAATACGACAGCGGGCCCTCAGTACGTCTCACATCGTCGATCATAGACTAGACGCGTCTAACATTGTGTTACTTTTAAATAGCATGTCGGACATGTATATACGCGCTGCATAGCGAGCTCAGTCGCCTACTGGAGGTTCAGCATGCGCTCCGCCAGCTCTCCTATTTTGATCTCTTTGGTCGGTCACGATTGACCATCCAACTTACTCGTATCACCCTCCGTTTACCTATCGCCGTCGAGAAGGCGATCGCAGAGCAAAACATAGCCTATGGCGCTGACGCTGACAACGCGGAAGCGGGTGCACCCCTTTTACCTAGCAAGGTCACATTGCTCATACGAGGGGTTGACGTTGCACTTGAGAAAATGGAGAAGATTCTGTAACCACGGAACGAACTCTTTTCATGGGGGCGTCCAGTTTACTCATCGGGTATTTATACTTATGGTCAATTCGTTAGCCTACTAATTAGACAATTATTGTAGTGTATTTATATGTAGTTTGACAGTTAGAGCAGCACTTGTAAGACGTACAGACGACGTGTATGCAGCACTTTACGAATACCACTTGCATTGATGATCAACTTGGAGAGAATGAATTGAGACAGGACCCAGACGGGAACTCGGCATGCGCTCGAAACGTGACTGATGTCTTGCACGTAATGTTTAGGTCGTAAGCCATCTTGGCCTGAACGCGAATGGATTCGAACCAAGAATAAAGCTTGTTCCTTCCTTGTTCTCATCCTTCATCACCGATGGCTGACCGCCGACATCCTACCGTTCTCAGCGCCTCTCTTGTTGCTCGGGCTCATACCTTTCTCGCCTACTCTGCGTTCTGTACTGCACTTGTTATTGGGCTTCTCTTGCACTACAAGAAAATCGTCAAGAATGGGGTAGCTGGGTACCCCAAGGAGTGGTTTCCAAGTGTGTCGGCAACGTACGTACCAGCACTGAGTGCGGGAACGCCGCTTAACACGTCCTAGAATCGGAGATTGGTATCCGGAGCGGAACGTATTTCAGATCCTCATCGCGCTAGCGTCTGGACCACGCTTTGGGCTCGTGGCGCTGCAGTACTATCTGCATCGCTCGAAGCTCCTTTTGATTACGGGGCTCGTCCGGACTCTGTCGTGCGGGGGTTTTGTGTATATCACGTCAAGCGATGACCACGACGTGCACGATATTTGCATGATCACATACATGCTGTGTAATATTCCTTGGATGCTTGGCGGCATCTGGTGTACGAAAAATAGTGTTGTAAGAAAAAGACGGTGCGCGTTCCATTTGTTTATGGTTGACAGCGGTGTCTGATTGTTCGTTCAAGACAGCGCGTCGCGACTGCGTAGGGCTTGTCAACACATTGCTTAAGCACGGCTAATGTTTTGCAGATTTTTTGTATCTCTTATTCCTCTTGTATACTTCTTTGTACAACACAAGGTGCACCGCATACCCGGAGGTTCGTTTGTCGCGTCAACTCGGAACACAGCTCTGACTTTATGCCAGCATACACTCGCTATAGTTTCTTTGAATGGGGTCTGATATTCTTTGATGTCCTATACGACTCTCTATGTGAGCGCGAATTCAAGGATGCATCACTGCAGGTAAGTTGTCGTTCTTATGACGCAGTACACTTCATCTAATGCGCTCGTAGATTTCCCTTGGATCTCTTTTATCTAATGAACCTAAAAACGTGAACGATGAAATGTATCTTCTTCTCCACCGACTTGCGTAATACGACAGCGCTGATCTTCTACCGATAGTTTATCGAAAGTAGCACGTCCCAGTCAGCCTTTCCAAGCGGCCGGCAACAAGTCATCGCAGTCTTCAGTATTTGAAGGTCCGACGATGAGCTTCGTGTGTGATCTATATCTTGGTAAGTCGCTCAGTGGTATCACTAAGGTCACTATGACGGATATGAGCAGCCTACATATTCTGGTCCATCTTCACATCGCTTGTCCCCACACTATTCTACTTTTCTGTTTGGCAACTTGGCATTGCTGGCCACGAACTCGCATTCCTTGCTGTACTATCACCCTTCCTTTTTGCCGTCCTTCCTTCGGACATTCCCGAGAGCATGCTTCATCTTCTCTCCTTTTCCGGTCTAGCAGCATTTGGATTGAACAAGACTCTGCATCGGCTATTTGTTGTCGCATTTGCTTCCATTGTAGCTGTCCTACGCCAGACTGCGGCGTGGGCCAACCCCGCTGCTGATACCCAATATCAGGCAATATGTATGTGATTATCCCGTCTGAGCGAATATCTCATGGATGATTTCGCAGTGACTGGACTTGGGCTGATGTTAGCGTCGCTATCGAAGCATGCAAATCATTCCAATAATCCAGGTTCGTCCGGTCGCTGGGCTTTTTATCTCTTCTAACGAAGATTATCCAGTCTGGCCTTCCGTGATCGCTTCGTCAGGGGGGCGGAACAAGACTGGTCTGGCCTTAGCTCTTTTAGCGTTACTTCAATTTTCTTTACGCCCTCGTGAGCTGAGAGGAGAAGCAACACATCCTATACAACCTGCTCGACGCATATCAGTGTTATCCGCCGCGTTGCCGCTTGGTAGTCTCCTCTTCGTTCTTCACAATCTGTTTTCAGACTCTAGCTCTATTATCGCATGGTCTTGGACGGGATATGAGGATAGAAAACCTCGCGGACCATTCCCGCATCTTCATGGCTCCATTACTCTCCTTTTTCAGGCCTTTGGATTGTTGCTGTCGTGCACCTCCATATCTTCACCTGTCCATGCCAAACTGCCCCGTATCCTCGACTCGGCTTATTTGCTTTTTGGTGCGGGATGTCTATACGTCTTGTACTCTTTCAGCCAGTGGACAGGCTATCTCGGAGGATTGGGATATGCCTTGTTCGCTATGTCCTTATTTCCTCGGGTAGTACAAAACGCTACCGTAGCTGCTACAACCCACAGTGTTGCAAGGGTATACGGCACAGCGATGCTGGTGTACGTCCTTCTAAATCTGGCCAGCGTATGGACAGTGGCGTATGCTTTTGTACCTGGAGGAGTCTATCTTCGTGAAAGAACCGACTTGTAAGTTCGGTTCCCTCCCGATGGATGGGCCCGCTAAAATCTGTTGCAACAGAGTTCTCATTGTACATTTGCTTTGCCTCGCACCTGCGCTCATCCGCTCGGCTCCACGATATTCCGTGGGTCTCGCCACGAACAAGAAGTTGAGGATGCTCGTGACTGTCGCGCTGATTTCTACCTTGGCAGTACTCGCTACGCTCTATCGGCTTCCTATCAGTCCAGTTCAGCCGTTCCGCTCGGGGAATAGAATGGTCAGAGCGGGTATCTGGACTATCCACTTTGGACTAGACAATAAAGGAAGGGATAGCCAGAGGCGTGTCGCTAAACTGATAAGGTTAGCGCTCGTAGTTCGGGTTGTCTCTGGTCTGATCATGTATACAGAGACATGGAGTTGGACGTCGTTGGCCTTCTAGAGACTGATTTACACGTATGTTCAAGGTATTTTTCTCTATCTGCGACTAACGACGTTGTCATTATAGCGTCAAGTATTTGGAAATCGTGATCTGTGAGTTCGTTCGATTGCTTCCGAAAATATGACTTTTTGATCGCCTCAAGCACCCGGGTCATCCTCGAGGACGGATATGTCAGTAGAATTGTTTTCGCGTCGCCTTCTAAGCTGATGAGCCTATAGTACGTTGATATCGGTCCAGGCCCACACAAGCATACATGGGGAGCTGTGCTACTTTCCAAGGTTCGTGTCGTCTTACCATCCTGTCGTCTTACCATCCTGTCGTCGTGTTCTCATGAAGTCGAACTCTGTAGTTTCCTATCGTCAACTCAACTCATCATCTGTTGCCTTCGCCGCATGGCGAACTGGCACCCGCGATTGAAGCTGTTTTGGACATGTATGGTACCATGGTCACTGTAGTCGTTTCGCACAATGGCCAAGGTGAGTACCTCGGCGCTTTGTATCGTCGATCTGACAGCCTTGCAGAGGAGGATCCACTGGATCGCGAGCTTCAGAGTACTGAACTGGCCCGCATCATGGCTGCAGCCTACCCACGCCCGGTCATATTTTTGGGTTACGTCGTGACCAAGCCATTAGCCCGAAGACGTATGCACTTTTGAAGAACCCTACGCGTTGGATGCTCACAGATTATTTTTAGCTGCTCCTTACGAGATTCTCGTCCACGATGGCAATGTTCATGATGTGGATGAAGAGGATTCCGACCGATGGTGCGAGTACATTTTGTATAGGGGACTATACCGTACATCCTATGCCCGGCTGTCCCGCGGGTCGGTTACGGACACTGAGCTGCAAGTGGCGCAGTTTGTCCTTCCGAAATACGGAACGAGTGTAGTCGATGATTCGTTTGCCGCAAGATACCGAAGAGTCAATAAGGAGGTTCTTCCGGCGGAGCATGTAAGTGTCAATGATTATCACTCTGGTCGATGACTGCTGAGCGTTGGAGCAGTGGTTCCCAATGGAGTATTATGGGAACAAGAAGACGGGAGGTGTTAATGGACATTTCTATCATGTATTCAACACTGTACGTCGTTTCTTATTACTCATGGTTCTAGGACTAAATTTGTGGCTAGCCTTTGTATTATGACCTTCCTGAAGGAGCGTTGCTGTAATTATTGGACAGACTTGTATGTAATAATTTAAACGGACACTTACAATGTACAGAGACTTGTGTTTGCAATGGTGGACCCTGCTATTTGAGCGCTTTGTCTACGATTAAAGCCACGACAACCCATACCGCCAAGGTCTCTGCTCAGCTCTCTGTCGTGCCGCGCTCCGATCAGCAATCGTAGAGGCCGCAGCAGCCGCCCATACATCCTGGCATCAAAGCTTTGTTTTGCACCCATATATTCATCGATCTACTCCAGCTATCTCAACTCCAACACCGCATCGACCGACCAATATGTCACCTGGTCACTGACAGTCTGTTGCCGAACATTCGAACATGCTTGACCATCCATATGCTGATTACATATACAACTGTACATGCACGGACAGCGATGTTTACTCCGATGAGTGCGTCCCTCCAAATGAGCTTGTCAAGCTGTACGCTGATGAATTGGTCAGCTTCGGGACCATCTACTTGTGCAGTGTGTTCTGGGACACGGCGACCACAGGAACGGACTCTCGGGTTATTACTGCGAGTCGCTACAGCGACTGACTCTTATTTATAGGGCGGTATAGATTCGTCGTACTTCACTATCTGGCGCCAAGAGTCTCGCCCCGAGTGACCCAGACAGCGCCATCGACAATGCTAATAACCATGAGTACTTTGCTAAGAACAACCCGGCCGAGGATCAGTTGGACTAGTGTATATTATTATTATTATCTGTCGTTTATCTATGCTCTGTACCATTATAAGGAAATGCTTTACTGTGCTGACGACCGACTAATAAAGGATAAACTGCTTCGTGAGATGTTGATTTTGACGTGAGCTTGCCATGTGTACCACTTCCGTCACCGGCCCGTTATTGCCGACCAGCTTTATTTCTTGCCACCAACCACCTCTAGTTAGTCACGCGTTCTACGCGCTGTTATAGCTCACTGAACTATTTTTCAGGCTTTATGAAAGGAGAATCACCCGGGCGTGTCGCCGCCCTACCACAGGAAATCATCGATGCTATAATCGATCAAGTGGCTCCT